>VYZP01067474.1:160169-182264 GCA_013400635.1 Hypocryptadius cinnamomeus
GCCCCGCTCCGGGCGGGGGCGGCGGAGCGGGGCCGCCGAGCCCGCCCGGCCTTTTGTGTGCGGCCGGCGGCCGGGCAGGGGCTGGGCCAGCGCTGCAGTGCCAGCCCGGGGCGGGTTGGGGCTGCTGGCCAGGGCACCGCGCTGACAGCCGCTCCGCTGGCCCCGGGGCTCCCTTGGAAGCCCGGCTGCCTTGCTTGCCTCGCTGCCTTCTCCCGGCCCAAGGCAGGAATAACCGAGGGCAGCCGGCTGCAAAGGACGGGAGAGTTTTCCTTTAGGACAGCTGTTTTGGCTTCCTCGCCAGCGATGAGTTGCTGACTCAGTTTAATATCTAGTGTCTCCAAAGCCTGCTTTATCACAACTCTAAACTGATACTTGCTGCCAGTGGTTCTATTATCCATAGGCTCTAAAGCCAGTAAAGTTGCTGTCTAAGCTTTCTCACAGATCCTCTTAGTAGCACTATTGCTTGGGAGAACGGAGTTCAGGTTTGCTGTAACTTTCTCTTTTTCTTTTCAATGAAGTACTGGCCAGACTGGCAAGAAGACGACAGGCAACCTGTGTTAGCCCAGGCCTCCCCCAGCGTGGAGGACATGGCTTCGGGCATTGGATCTCCATCACCATGCTCAGGGGGCAGTGATGATGATGAGATGGAGATCCTGTTGAACAATGCTATCCCCCAGCATCCAGGTATGGGGAACCTGCAGGGCATGCATGTGGAGTGGGGAGAATGTTGGTCTCAAGCTGAATATGTGAAATGCATGATGTGTTGGGGAATGTGGGGGTTTTTTTTGGTTTGTTTTTTTTTTTTTGGCTGCAAGTCACACGTATGTTTTTGATATCCGAGTCCCAGGGTTACTTTGAAGTGAGAGGCTCGAGGCTTTGTGTCAGGTGGAGCTGACTTTGTTCCAAGCCATTGCAGGTTGTCAGGGCCTGTGCTTGGAGGAGGTGTAGAGGGTGGAGGCAGAGCGTCCAATTCTGACAGGGTACCGAAATGCTTGCGAGTTTCAATTTTCATGAATGGGGAGGGGGAAGAGGAGGTAGTATGTGAAAGGGCAGGTTGCCTGGCTTGCTTTCATCTGGGAACTAAGACCGGCTGACGTCCAGAGAAAACTGCCCTGGGCTGTTGCGTGACCCACTTTCCTTGATCACCACACCCAATTATTGAGGATTCTTACTCTGTGCTGCTTGCTCACCTTTGCTTTTTTTTAGTCCTTGTATCTTGCTTTTTCCCTTGTATTTGCATCCTTATTGTCAACACGAGGCTTGAGTTAGAGCCCGGGATTTCTTCTGGTTTGCTTTTTTTTTGTTGTTGCTGCTGTTGATGACCTGCTCTGTGGACATGCATCTGGATTCTTCACTTCCTTGTGAAATAGGAGTGATGTATATAGTCAATTGTAGGACAAGTGTGGGATTTCTTACTAACTCGTGCTGGAGTGTTGTCTCATATATGAGAAACGTAACTGGAGGAGGGAAGATGGTGTTGTGGCATTTTGGATTTTTGTTTGTTTGGCATTTTTTTCTTAAGCCTTGTCTCTGGAGTTTTCTGGCACCTCTGAGATCTTGGACAGTATGGGACTATCAGTAATAAAAATCTATTTGCAAAAAACCTGGTAAAATCACTGCAAAATGGAGAGGTTTAGGTGATACCTTGGAAAGGGTGAGTGATTAGAGGCTCTAAATCAGAACTTGGGGGAGAAGATGCGTGATCCTTGAAGGACCTGGTGTTGCAGCACCATGGGCGCAGAGACGTCCATTGGTTGGGAATACAGCAGGGGCCAGGCATGGGACTCCAGGTTCTGAGACCTCTGTCTGTGCTGTTTCAACCCCAGCTGCAGTAGCTTCTCTGACCTGTGGCTTCCTCCATGCTGCCCAGCTCGGGTGGTCAGGAGGCCATTTTCCCTTGGAGGGAGAAGGAGTGACTCTGCCTGTGTGCAGTGGGCGGGGCGGCAGGGGAGGGCGGGTGGCCGCGCTGCTCCCGCAGCCTGCCACAAAGAGAAGGAAGGGCTGTCTGGCTGCCTCTGCCCCCTCGGGCCAAGGGCAGCCAGGAACGGGGGCACACAGATGGAAGTGTGCACTGGTGCTGGGGAACTGGCGTGTGTTCTGGCCAGGCAGTCAGCTTGCTAGCTGCTGGGGCTGGGGGAAGGTTCTGTCTAATCTGGATCAGAATAGAGTTGCTGAGTAACAACTTTCCTATGGAGGAGGAAAAGTAGTGGCTTACTGGCCTGTATTTTGCATGCAGCTGTAGGATGTTCTGTACTGCTGAAGAGGCTAGATGGTTTTTTTTCCTGGAGATCCATGGACTGAAACAGTATCCTACTCAGGTTCTCAAGTGAATTCACTGCTTTGCCCATTCTAGATATAGCCATCTGTTTTATGCTCTTTCCTCTTCTTGTTGGGTTATGGCAAACTTCTTGTCCCCAAGTTCTCAGTGCAGTTCTGCTTGGAGAAGCAAGATTGTGGAAATAGGCGGTGTTGGGAGGGGGATAAACCATGTTGGTGTTACCTTAGGATACAGTTTTTGAATATCTGTTGTGAGCAGTAAGAGTTGTAACCACCTCTGCTTGTAAGTACGTAGCAAGAAGCAGACAGTTGATCTCTCTGAAGGGGGGCTGTACTGTACTAGGCAGAAGGGGGTTGAATGAGACATGTTGCCTCTTCACATCCAGAACCTGAAGAAGAGCCAGAAGAAGAGCTTCTGTCAGAGGCTGACACTCCCAAAATCAAGAAAAAGAAGAAGCCCAAGAAACTGAAGGAACCCAAAGTTCCCAAGCTCAGCAAGCGTCAGAAGAAGGAGGTAAGAAAAAGGATGCCTAAGGTCACACTCTAAAATATGGATGTATAGGGTGAGGGTGCTTGTTGTTGTTGTTGGGCAATAGCAGCAGTCTTTTGAATGAATCCTGTAGAGCTTGGGGAGAGAACAGTGTTCAGTGTTTATCCAGGGTATTTTCTCATGCGTGATCTCTCCCTCTCTCCCCAGCTGGGGGACAGCTCTGGTGAGGGGAATGAGTTTGTGGAGGAAGAAGAAGAGGTTCTGCGCTCTGACAGTGAGGGCAGTGATTATACCCCTGGGAAGAAGAAAAAGAAGAAATTAGGACCCAAGAAGGAAAAGAAAAACAAAGCCAAGCGCAAGGAGGAGGAGGAAGAGGAGGAAGAAGATGATGACTCAAAGGTAACAAGCTACCCTGCTGACTGCTTGCTTCTCATTCCCATGTTGTATCTTACATGGGGGATCACTGTGCTCTCCCTTAGTGATTGCACAGGGAGTTGGGACTGTGTAGTCTGTTCTTCCACTAGACCCTCTTGACTTCCCTTTTTTCACACCTTGCATTCTTCCCGCTCTACTACTTTAAGCACACATGGAATTTATATTTAATCCAAATACTTTTCCCATTTCCACTGATCTACTATTGCTGTTGTGTCCTATGGTAGTGATAAGTGGATGCAGGGGAAAAAAATTCCCTGGGTCATCTGTGGAATGTGGAAGATGTGTGGAAGCTCTGCTCAGAGTTGCCATGATTCTCTTTTCATAGGAGCCAAAGTCATCTGCTCAGCTCCTGGAAGATTGGGGCATGGAGGATATTGATCACATCTTCACAGAGGAGGATTACCGCACACTCACCAACTACAAAGCTTTCAGCCAGTTTGTCAGGTGAGCTGCAAGCCTACATTTGAAATTCCTTGGGAACAAAAAAAGAGATGGGACAAAAACTAGATGCCTTGATTTTTGGAACCTAAGGCATACTAGTGTAGTACATAGAGTGAAAACTGAAGCAATAGTAAAGTAATTGATCCCCAGCTTTTTTGCTTTCAGTCATTAAGACGGTGCAAGTTCTCCCAGTCCCCTTTCTTCCCTATTATGCTAAATTCCATTTTTTTGCCCCCAAACATTTCCATCTTTCACATAGTGAAGGATGAGAGTAGGGAGATTCATTGGCTGTTGAGATCAGAGATTAGAAGGGAATGTAGTCTGAGATAAAGGCGCTGATGGGGGTGGCAGTGGGGAGGAATAATCTAAATTTCAGGGTGGTTCAGTAACCTTTCCTTCATTCCTTAACTGTACACAGGCCACTTATCGCAGCCAAGAACCCTAAAATAGCAGTGTCGAAGATGATGATGGTACTGGGAGCCAAATGGAGGGAGTTCAGCACAAACAACCCCTTCAAGGGAAGTTCAGGTGCATCTGTGGCAGCTGCTGCAGCTGCAGCTGTTGCAGTAGTCGAGAGTATGGTGACAAACGTGGATGCTGTCCTGCCACAGCCCCCCGTAGATGTGCCACTCAGGAAAGCCAAGACAAAGGAGGGCAAAGGTGAGATGAAGAGTCTGGCAGTAGGATAAAATGTGAGTGGTGTCAAGGCCATAGTCCTTCTGACTCTGCCTCCTGTGTTCCCAGGACCCAATGCCCGGCGGAAGCCAAAGGCCAGTCCTCGTATTCCTGATATCAAGAAACCTAAAACAAAGAAGGTGGCACCACTGAAAATCAAACTGGGAGGATTTGGTTCCAAGCGTAAAAGATCATCAGTAAGTGATGCTCCTTTCTTGACCTTGTCAGGAGGAGGTCATGATATGATAGTAATCCTGGGGGTGTGTCTGATTGCTGCTCCCCAGCATGTGTGTCTGAGTAACAAAGCTTTTCTCTTACCTGCCTCAGAGTGAAGATGATGATCTGGATGTGGAGTCAGACTTCGATGATGCCAGCATCAACAGCTACTCTGTGTCAGATGGATCTACAAGCCGTAGTAGCCGCAGTCGCAAAAAACTCAAGGCTGGGAAGAAGAAAAAGAAAGGTAAAGATACTTGCCAACAGTTGGAGACAAGCACAGCTAAGTGTGTAGAAAGATCAGAGGGTATTCTGTGTGGAGTGTGATGTTTAATAGCATACTTGAGGGAGAATTGATTGTGAAGGAAGAGCCTGATATTATTTTGAATAAGGAAAGGTTTTCAGAAGTTCTTTCAGGAGTTCTTTATTAGGGAAACAGATGCAGTACTGAGTTTTCCTGGCTTTAACTGTACCTTTATTTCATGGGTGGAAGGGAGCACAAAGGGACTTGTTTTGCTCCTGTTTCCAGGTCTTCCTTCTCGCCCGGTTTGCTTATATGGATTAAGAGTTTTGTATTCTGGATCTCTAGATGGCTATGTAGGCTTTTGGGAGAATACCCTCCCTGGCTGTAGGAAACCTGTACCTGTGGCTTGTACTGCGGTAACTCCTCATCACCCTCTGCAGGCGAGGAGGACTCCGCAGTGGCTGTGGATGGCTATGAGACTGATCACCAGGACTACTGTGAGGTGTGCCAGCAGGGAGGAGAAATTATATTGTGTGATACCTGCCCTCGTGCCTACCACATGGTTTGCCTGGACCCAGACATGGAGAAAGCTCCGGAGGGCAAATGGAGCTGCCCACACTGTGTGAGTATTTGAGTCCCCAAACGGTGCAAGAGGTTATCATGTATGAGGGGGATGTCAAGTGGCTTGGGGTTGTTTCTGTGGTAGTGAAATAATCACTTTGTTTTTCTGATTTCCCTCTCCCATAGGAAAAAGAGGGCATTCAGTGGGAAGCAAAGGAGGATAACTCTGAAGGTGAGGAAATCCTGGAGGATGTAGTGGGGGATGCTGAGGAAGAGGATGACCACCATATGGAGTTCTGTAGAGTCTGCAAGGATGGAGGAGAGCTGCTGTGCTGTGATGCCTGTCCTTCGTCCTATCACATCCACTGTCTGAATCCCCCACTGCCTGAGATTCCCAATGGAGAATGGCTGTGTCCTCGCTGCACTGTGAGTTTCTGCTAGTACCATTGTCCAATTGCTACAAGAGGTGATTGATCTAATCCCTTTGGATCATCATACTTCTATGGAAATACATGGTCCTTTGAAGACTGTCTCCTCACACGCTTTTGTCATAAAGCTTAAAGGCCTGACTTTTTGTAGCTGTATTGTGCCTTGATTGCTTTCTCCACACAGTGGGAAGAACTAGGCTACAGCCTTTGGGTCTCAAGAGATTTATCCACATGCAGAGTAGTTGGGCAATTTTTGGTCCAGCATGTCATGGATCACTTTTTTTGGGCTCCTGTATGTGTGTAGAGGCAGGAGAACAAGTGCAAGCAAATTCAGTGCTTGAAGTAATTTAAACTGATGCTGAGACAAACTGGTTTTGCACTGTTGTAAGCTTTGTAATGCTAAGACCTTTCTTAGTAGATGGTTTGGAGAAATACCATGCTTTTCCAGAAGGTTCTTGAAATAGATAATAAAAATTATGTTAATTGCTTTCATAAGATGATGAACAAAAAAAAGCTGCTTAAGTTGGGCCCTTACTTCTACAGCAAAATATTTTTTGTACAGACTTTCAATGCAATTGTAGTTGGGCAGACTACCGGGCTCTTCAAGCCTAGCAAATTCTATCTGTGTAGTGAAACCATAAAAGTGACTCTTGTTTCTGCTCCTCCGTGCTTCCGTGTTAGAGTACATACACTGTGATGCATCATGCTCTGTTTAACTTCCCAGTGCCCAGCTTTGAAAGGAAAGGTGCAGAAGATCTTGATCTGGAAATGGGGTCAACCCCCAGTTGGCCCTGCCCCACCACGTCCACCTGATGCAGACCCTAACGCTCCACCGCCGAAGCCTCTGGAGGGTCGGCCCGAAAGGCAGTTCTTTGTCAAATGGCAGGGCATGTCCTACTGGCACTGTTCCTGGGTGTCGGAGTTGCAGGTGAGTGGAGGAACCTAACCATGGCGTGAGGGTGGACAGTTGAGGCAGAAACACCTGCTGACTGCTTGTGTCCTGACTGCAGCTGGAGTTGCACTGCCAGGTCATGTTTCGTAACTACCAGCGCAAAAATGACATGGATGAGCCACCCTCAGGAGACTTTGGAGGGGAAGAAGAGAAAAGCAGAAAGAGGAAAAACAAGGACCCCAAATATGCTGAGATGGAAGAGCGTTTCTATCGATACGGGATCAAGCCAGAGTGGATGATGATCCACAGGATCCTTAATCATAGGTAGGGGGTGTAACAAAGAAGATTTTCAGCAAAGACCTTAAGCAAGACTGAGGGAGAGGGGATGAGCTGAACTGCAGTGTGACTGGGAGAAACAGTGCAAGTTCTTTGTTGGTATGATTGTTGTTCTGTTTCTGCTGCTTCACTAAGAGTTCTTCCCTTCCATTTGAATGGATTGGGGGAATACTGCCATCTCACTGTGCTTGAGACTTACTGGTTTCTTCTGCAGTGTGGATAAGAAGGGGAATGTCCACTATTTGATTAAATGGAGAGACCTACCCTATGACCAGGCATCCTGGGAAAGCGAAGATGTGGATATTCAAGATTATGACCTCTACAAGCAAGCCTACTGGAATCACAGGTAGGAGAGGTATCTAGAGGTTGTTTTCCTTTCCCTTCCCTCAAGAGAAAGTACTTCAGTATGTCAGCCTCCAGCACTGGCTGGATTAATAGATGGAAATGGGCAAGAAGCATCTTCTTGTTGCTGACTCCTTATGCCTTTGGGCAGGGACCTTGTGCCTCCCCACCAGTTCATGAAGGTTCCAGCCCTGTTCTCTTGAGACTGTTTGAGTTGGGTGATTGCCCTCCTATTCTCTGCAATAATTTTTGCTCGATCTGTTAATAAAAAGCCATTAAACTTACGTGTACTTGGGACTGTGTCTGCATAGGGAGCTGATGAGAGGTGAAGAGGGCAGGCCTGGTAAGAAGTTAAAGAAAGTGAAGATGCGGAAACTGGAGAGACCCCCTGAGACTCCCACAGTAGATGTGAGTTATGGTTTTTTGCTTTGGAGCATCTGATAGAGCTGCTTATTTTGGGGGGCCTGCAGGTAAATAGGAAATCGAAGCGTGAACAGTATATGGTTTGGAGCTCCTTCATAGCCCAAAGAATAAGTGGCATTAGAGAGCCTTCAGACAAAGGTCCACCGTGTCCATTGGGTCAGACTCCCTAGCTCTTGGTGAAAGGGTTTTACAAAAAAAAAAAGCTTCTTGTTGGATGCCTTTGGCCATTTGGAAATTGGGTTTGATGCTAGTCTGGTTTTCATCTGTGAAGCTGAGAAAGGACTCTTGTTATCTAAATGAGTGAAAGGATTCCAACTCTTCCTTCTTTCCACTGTAGCCAACAGTGAAATATGACCGGCAACCGGAGTACCTCGATGTAACAGGGGGGACCTTGCATCCCTACCAACTGGAAGGGCTGAATTGGCTGCGCTTCTCTTGGGCCCAGGGCACAGATACAATCTTGGCTGATGAAATGGGTCTGGGAAAGACTGTGCAGACAGCAGTGTTCCTGTATTCCTTATACAAAGAGGTGAGAGCTGGGAGGTCACTGCCCAGGGACAGTCTGCCTGTATTAGTGATTGCAGCCATCTCATGCTCTTACTGCCTCTATTTGTAGGGCCACTCAAAGGGTCCCTTCTTGGTGAGTGCCCCACTGTCCACAATCATCAACTGGGAACGAGAATTTGAGATGTGGGCCCCAGATATGTATGTAGTGACCTACGTTGGGGACAAAGACAGCCGGGCCATCATCCGTGAGAATGAGTTCACTTTTGAGGATAATGCCATACGTGGAGGCAAAAAAGCATCCAGAATGAAGGTACAGAACTCTGCTTTAACACAAGCCTGAATTGAGATGCATTCAGCTGACTTTCAGCAGCTGAGATTCAGATACTCTGCTGTCCCTGAGAACTGATTATGCTTGTAGTTTCCAAGGGGAAATAACTGCAAATTGATGACAAGTGGATGTTTAGACTGTTGCTATAGACTGTTTAAGCACTCCTGCTAGTCTGAACTGATTTAGTACTGGAGAAAGATAGTTGACTAAGGTAATACTGGCCCTAGGCAAGTCCCTCTGTCTTCCCTACTTAAGTTGTGCATCTTTTCTACAGATGAAAGTTGATGTCAGAATTGCCACTGTGTGTAAAAGACAGATATACAAAAAAAGTATGAACCTTTTCATTCTGAGGATTTGGCTGGCAGGCCATACCCAGGCATGAGAAATTGCATTTTGTGCCCAGTCAGGAAAGAAGACCCTGACCTAGGTGGCTACTTCTTGTAGAACTGAAGTCTTCCTAGTAAAACCCAGATGGAAGCTGAAGCATTTTCAGTGGCAGAGGCAGATAGACTCATTTCCTTCCCTTGAAATGGAACAGCCTTAAATACTAATAGTCATTTAAAATTCCATGGTAAACTATTTATCTTTTGAAGTCTTAGCTTTCTGATGAGCCACTCTTCTTGAAATCTCAAAATCTCAATTCTCTAACATGCCTCTACTCACTACTTACTTGTTAAACATCTTTGTTAGAGTATTTGGCATCTGTCCAAAAATAGCAGGTATTGAGGGGGTTGAGGAGACTTACATGTGTTGAGAGCAATAGGGAATTAAAAGGCTAAAATGGTTTGGGCAGCATTTTGGGTCTTGTGACAGGAGACTGTGGGTATGAAAGCTTTTGATGTGCTGTTGACCACAGCTCATCAGGATGACTTTGTGGAGGAACACTACATCCTCTATCCCATTACATATTCATCCTTTTCGTTTGCAGAAGGAGGCTGCTGTCAAGTTCCATGTGCTTCTCACCTCCTATGAATTGATCACAATTGATATGGCCATACTAGGCTCTATTGACTGGGCCTGTCTCATTGTGGATGAAGCTCACAGACTGAAGAACAACCAGTCTAAGGTACAGAGAAGCATAGGTGGTTCATGGGCATGGCATATGTTGCAGGGGAGAGAGACAGCTCTTAGTCATTTGTTCAGTAGTAAATTTGATGTGTTAATAAAAAGAAAAATCAACAGCCTGCATTTGGCGATCAATCATCATTGGCAACAGCTTTACTTATACATATCACTGGTTAAAACAGCTTTCTTTCCAGGTGAATGGACAGTTGGTCTAGACTGAAAAACAGAAAAACCTGGATATGCTTGTTGCTTTCAAATACAAAATGATTTCTCTGAAAGCAGATCACATACCTGCACCACCTCTATTCTGTAAAGGTTTACCATGATGAGCATGAAACATGCTCCATGAGCAGAATTACCCTGCTTCCAGAGTAGGCTTGCTCTCTGTGTTTATCTGGCTTTGTAGCAGAACTAATTAGGTGTTACAGAAACTGAAGGTGGGCAGAGGTGTTTAAAAATACCTGGGTAGGTGCTGAAAGCCATGTGGCCGCGTTAATATGAGGCTGCACCTTAACTAAGCTTGTTTGAATTGAGTAGACTTGGCTGTACTTTGTTGATCCAGCCCCTCCCTAGGCCTTGTGCCTTAATTCTGGTACTGATTTGTCTGTCTTCAGCTGGATTCTAGTGCTCAGTAGGCCAAAAACAATTATTATTGGAAAACTGGTTTTAGAGGTTCTTGGAGACTGTAAGAGAAAATCGCTGCTTGATTTCTTTTTTTGTTTGTTTTGTTTAAATAGCTTTAGTGTTTTGGATCTTGGCATGAGGTATCTTCCTGAGACATCACAGCTGTGCATGCAGTTCAGTTTCTAGATCTTATTTTATTGTAGGCACTAAGACTGCATGCCATTCTATGCTTAGCATTGAAACCATTGGAAGTAGGAATGAATGCTTACTATTAATATTCATTAATTGAAACAGGATGTAAAGGCTCAAGGTCACACTATGACACTATGCAGAACCATTAAATCTTTTTCTACAGCAGATTTCTGTCCTATAAGAAGAGCTTATAGGTGTTTGGCTGCAAGATAGATAGGTCAGGTGCTTCTTGACAAATTTGGGTCATCTCCTAAAGTTTTGCAACTATAATTAGTAACTTCCACGTTTGATTCCAAAATAAAAATATTTTAACTATAAGTGCATAGAAAGATAAATCCCTGTGGAGGCCATTAGAAGTACTCTTCTGGTGCAATAACCAAAACACAAGTGATTTGTTTTTTGTTTGCCATCTAGTACAGCTGCTTTCATTAAGTTTGACCTTGTATCGTGCTAAGTGTAAGATAAGCAAAGAAATGGCCAAACTGATAAATAAATTATTGCTTTACTGTCAATTTGTGCAGGTGAGCATGGTACACTTGTGCTTTTCAGTGCAGTACTTTAACTGCTCACTACATCTGTCTGGAATTGCTTCATTTTTATGAAAACCAGTGCAAATTACCTTCAAGACACATTGGCAAACCCTTAGCTCTTTTTCTCCTCTGCTTGTTCAGGGCTCTGGAACACTGCCAGGAATGATATGAATAGGAAGAGTGACTTAGTTATTTCTAGAATTCTCAAGGCAGAGTAGTTGTAGGAATGTAGAACGTTAATTTAGCAAGAAAAAATACATAGTACAGCAGTCTAGGAATGATTTGTGGTCTGAAAGAGATTGTAACTTGTAAGAGCAAAGGAAACCTACTTGCACCTGATGGCTCAGAGGATTTGCTGCAGTCATGGTTTTGCTATGCAGAACAATGATCCAAATAAGATCAGTCTAGTAACCCTGGCTGGAATGTGAACTACTTGGAACTCTTGTCCAAACAGCTGATGTGATCTAAATTGAACCCTAGATTGGTGTCAACTTTCTAGATTTTTTTTTTTGTAAGCCTATGACTTAATAAGCCTTTGACGTGTTTGTGCGTGTGTTTTGATTTATTTTCCCACTTTCTTCCCTGCTCTGTCCTTTCCAGTTCTTCCGTGTGCTGAATGGTTACTCCCTCCAGCACAAGCTGCTGCTTACGGGAACTCCCCTGCAGAACAACCTGGAAGAACTGTTCCACCTGCTGAACTTCCTGACACCCGAGAGATTCCAGTATGTCTTGCAGTGCAAGTCAGCCTGCCTGTCTTGTCACTCCTTTCCCCTCACTTGCTCTTTTGCTCTTTTTCCTTTGTGCCGTTTGCTGAGTGTCTGTTTCCCTGCAGTAACTTGGAGGGCTTCCTAGAAGAGTTTGCGGATATTGCCAAGGAAGATCAGATCAAGAAGCTGCACGACATGCTGGGCCCACATATGCTGAGGCGTCTCAAGGCTGATGTTTTCAAGAATATGCCATCTAAGACTGAACTCATTGTCAGAGTGGAGCTGAGTCCCATGCAGAAGTGAGTGTGGGGATGAAGAGAGCGCCTGCTGTTGAGCTACTGTTTCTCTGCTCTACAGTTTCAAAGAGGATGCTGCAACAGCCTTATCCTTACTCTACAGGGTTTTCTGCATAGTGGGCTGCCGCTAGAGCAGAGGAAGGACTAATTGTGTGCTCTGGTGTAAGGGATAAAGAGATAGTGAGTGCCACTGGCAGAGCCTAGGTAGTAATGCCAGAAGCTGTGCAGAGTTTAGCAAGAGAAGAGTAGGTTAGTCATTCTCATGACAACTGTCTGAGTTGTTTTATTTTCATTTTTGTTTTCAGGAAATATTATAAATACATTTTGACAAGAAACTTTGAGGCACTGAATGCACGAGGTGGTGGTAACCAAGTCTCATTGCTCAATGTTGTTATGGATCTGAAGAAGTGCTGTAACCACCCCTACCTCTTCCCTGTGGCTGCTATGGTATGTCCAGTCACTTATTCTGTATAAGCAAATTCCCTGCTGGCTGTTATCAGGAAGCCAGTTAGCTCCCTAGGTGAGGCATGGAGGAGTTCCCATTTCTCTCCTTTTGCTTCTATGTGTTTTTTTCATCCTGTGTTTATTTAGACCTAACATGCTGGAAAGGCCATTTCTTTTCCAGCACATTTGTGTGATAGGTAGGAGCTATCTTTTGATTCGTGTGAGGTGGTGAAGACTGTAAGAGTAGGGACTAAGTAAGAAAAGAAAGAGGGAGGGTATGTAGGAGTCAAATTGCAGGAGAACAGGGACAGGGTGGCACTGATGTTTCATACAGGCAGTGCTATACCTTGTGGTTGTGCCAAGGTCAGTGGAGCCAATATCATCTGGGGACTAAGGCCAAGTTACATCCCTTCAAGCTGTTTTTGTCCCTTGCACCTTATTCCCTCTTTCTCTTTTCTTTTTAGGAAGCTCCAAAAATGCCAAATGGCATGTATGATGGTAGTGCACTTATTCGAGCCTCTGGAAAGCTGTTGCTGCTCCAGAAGATGTTAAAGAACCTGAAGGAAGGAGGTCACAGAGTGCTCATATTCTCTCAGGTATATGGAGAAAAACTTTTAGGCCTGGAATACTTTTTCTGAGAAAGAAGTCTGTTGATCTGGTATCCACGTGTCCCTCACTCTTCTGTGGTGGTGTTTTTCTTATATGCAGATGACTAAAATGTTGGACCTTCTAGAAGATTTTTTGGAACACGAAGGATACAAATACGAGCGGATTGATGGAGGAATCACAGGGAACATGCGTCAGGAGGCTATCGATCGCTTCAATGGTATGTAGTTGCCTACTTTTTCTGTAAAATGAAAGCTTGCCTTGTACGTGCTTAATACTCATCATGGGGTTGTTGTGCCCCAAGTCTTCTATTGCTTTCCTGGAATCTTAGATGAGTAGCAATTCCCTGTCAGGTGATGTAGGTCAATTACAAATCCTTCTTTGAGTACTGCACACTCTTGATTACTTTTGTTCTCTTTTTTTTTTTTAATCTAAGCTCCTGGAGCTCAACAGTTCTGCTTTCTGCTTTCAACTCGAGCTGGGGGTCTGGGTATTAACTTGGCCACAGCAGATACTGTGATTATTTATGATTCAGACTGGAACCCCCACAATGATATCCAGGTGAGTCTGAATGGGATCACTCATTATGGAGTAATCCTGAGGAAGAGGAGACATTAAATCATCAGAAAGAGTGAAGGAGTGTGAGACTTCCCCTCTAGAAATATGCAAAATTAGAGCAGTGAGGATGGGTAAAGATGGGAAGTGAAATAGTGGAGGAATCTTCTAGAGCACAGCCTTCACTAATGCTAAGAGCGAATGTGAAGGCAGGTGGGAGCTTGTGGAGGTTGGTGGGGTGTATCAGACCTGCTGTGTGTGCAGCTCTAGATTGTTGTGAGCACGTGTCTTTTCTAGGCCTTCAGCCGTGCACACAGAATTGGACAGAACAAGAAAGTGATGATATACCGCTTTGTGACAAGGGCCTCAGTGGAGGAGCGTATCACTCAGGTGGCCAAGAAGAAAATGATGCTGACTCACCTGGTAGTGAGACCAGGGTTGGGCTCCAAGACAGGCTCCATGTCCAAACAGGAACTGGATGACATTCTCAAATTTGGCACTGAAGAGCTTTTCAAGGATGAGGCTACTGAGGGGGGTGAGTGCCTGGGAGTAGAACTGAAGGGGGTGGGGAGATCTGGCTCCTTGTTGAGGGACTGTAGACACAGTGCTGATTATAGCTTTACAGAGAGGGTCTAGGGTGGCATTCCCTTTCATAGTCCAGTGAGATGCATACAGCAACGGTGCCTGTACTCTTCCTTCAGGGGATAACAAAGAAGGTGAGGACAGTAGTGTCATCCACTATGATGACAAAGCAATTGAGCGTCTGTTGGATCGGAACCAGGATGAAACAGAAGATACAGAACTTCAGGGCATGAATGAGTATCTCAGCTCCTTCAAGGTGGCCCAGTATGTGGTTCGTGAGGAGGAGATGGGGGTGAGTATGAGGTGGATGTCAGCTAATACATTCTCCTGAGTGATGGAGGATCAATTAAGTTAATTGAGCTCTGAAGCTTTTAAGGGTAAGCAGGCTGGCATACATCTGCTATGACAGGCTGGGACTTGGAGCATAGGGCCCTAAGTTTGTTACATCTCTGGCAGGAGGAAGAGGAGGTTGAACGGGAAATTATTAAGCAGGAGGAATCCGTAGATCCCGATTACTGGGAGAAACTGCTCCGTCACCATTATGAGCAACAACAGGAGGATCTGGCCAGGAATTTGGGCAAGGGCAAACGTATTCGCAAGCAAGTTAACTACAACGATGGCTCACAGGAGGATAGAGGTACAAATCCACAGGACCTTGAGGGAAAAACGGGTGTAAGTATATGTTGCTGGGAAGTAACGGAGTAGCGTCTCAGGCTCACGTGCTGTTTTTCTTTCAGACTGGCAGGATGACCAGTCAGATAATCAGTCAGACTATTCAGTTGCTTCTGAAGAAGGAGATGAGGACTTTGATGAGAGATCTGAAGGTAAGTTCTACTGGAGTCAGAGTTCTTGGGTTGCTTTGAGTGTGGAAACAACTGGGACTTGATTTGGGCCATTTGTACATTTTGTGGTGCTCTCCTGCTGGGGCAGTACTCGCATAACAACGTGTTGTGCATTGTGTCTTTACTTAGCTGCATTTCTCTCTTCAGCAGCTCGTCGGCCTAGCCGCAAGGGCCTGAGAAACGATAAGGATAAGCCTCTGCCTCCATTACTGGCCCGTGTGGGAGGGAACATCGAGGTAAGTTGTACCAGGGAAGGCATTTGCATCCCAGCTGCTCTTGTATTCCTCTTGCCATATCTGTCTGTCTGCTCCTTCACTCTAGGTGTTGGGTTTCAACGCTCGCCAGCGGAAAGCCTTCCTCAATGCTATCATGCGCTATGGAATGCCACCTCAGGATGCCTTCACCACTCAGTGGCTTGTTCGGGACCTCCGTGGCAAGTCAGAGAAAGAGTTCAAGTGAGTTTGCAGTAGGCAGGAATGGGAGACTGACAGCAACTAGACCTGTTGGGGAAGAATGAGAATTGGGCCTCTTCTTGGAGACTGCATTTCCTTAACGTGTTGATTGATTGTTTGTGGGAGAATGAAGTATAAGCTGGGATTGTTGCGAACTCTCTTACTTGGATCTGACTCTTCAGTCACCAAAAGTAAATGCTTTTATAGGAGTAGCATGGCTCTACAAGCATGTGATGAATACTCTCCCAGAGTCTTTCTTGAGTTTATGATTGCTTCTGGCTTAAGACTCTTGAGTTAGCTGTGTGTCCTGTAGTGATTCTGTTAAGAAATTCTCCCTTGAAGGAGCCTGGAGCCACAGAACTTATTACTATGAATTAAGAGTCCTGGGGTAATTTCCCTTATGTGCTGTAAGGGGTCTGACAAGGCATGTCTCCAGATAATGCAATTTATGGATGAATTGCTTGTCTCCCATTCGCTGCAGGGCCTATGTCTCACTGTTCATGCGCCATTTATGTGAACCTGGAGCTGATGGTGCAGAGACCTTTGCAGATGGAGTCCCACGGGAAGGTCTTTCTCGGCAGCACGTCCTTACTCGCATTGGGGTCATGTCACTTATACGCAAAAAGGTAGGTGCCTGGCAGAGCAATGTGGCCTTTGCTGGCCATACATACAACTGTAATCACCAGGGTCTTGAGTTGGAGAGTTACCTCTTCTTTCACACCTACCTTTGTTGTGTGCTCAGTGGTCTGCCTCTACAGGTGTAAGGATGAGTTTAGTATGACTTCTCCAGTGATACGTCTTTCTCTCCCACTTGTGCAGGTGCAGGAATTTGAGCATGTGAACGGCCGCTGGAGTATGCCAGAACTGGCAGAGATAGAGGAGAACAAGAAACTTTCACAGCCCAGCTCACCCTCTCCCAAAACTCCAACTCCTTCGACACCAGGAGATACGCAGCCGAACACACCAGCCCCTGTTCCTCCACCTGGTGAGGGCTCCCCTCTTGTACAACCCTGCGTCCTGACCTTAGCCTGGCTGTTCCCCTCACCGGAACTGTGGTGGTGGGGTCTGGGGGTGGACGCAGATCAACTTACTCTCATGTTAGGAGGGCTGCCAAAGACATGTGCAAGCCCTTAAAGGCAAGAGAGGACACTGGCTTTCCTGGGATGAGCTGCCATCAGTGAGAAGCCCAGCATTTGTATAGGGCAGGAAAAGGAGGGGTCATGTTAGTTCCATTTTGATGGGCCTGATCTCTGGGAGCAAAGAAGTGGTCTTGGTAGTAGGGAAGACCTTACTGATTTGCTTCTCTTTTGTCTGCTGTGCTGCTCTGGCATGGGGAATACACAGAAGATGGAGTAAAAGTAGAAGAAGGAGCTAGTGCTAAGGAGCAAGGAGAGCCTTCTGAACCAGAGAAGGAGCTCAGTGCCTCTGCTACTGAAACAGAGGCCCCTATGGAGGTGAGTTTTGGCTTTTTTGCCTTGTAATTGTGAATTTCTCTACTTCTGCCTCCTCTTCATTTTAGCTGAGGCAGAGATGAGTTTTTAGAGTGATACTTGAAGATAATTCTCTGGTCCTCAGAATTGGGCTGACAGTTTTTTGTCTTTGCTTTTCAAATGACTGTGACTGTGTTCTGTTGTGATGCACTGCTATACTTTGTGTCTCACTGTTTGCTGTCCTCAGCAGTGTGCTCAGCCTGTGGAGACACCACCCCAGGAAGCAAAATCCCCAGTGAACTCCACAGAAGCAGATGAAAAAAAAGTAGAGGAAACGGAAGTGAAGGAAAGATCAGATGAACCAATGGAAGTAGAAAGCAAAGGTACAAAGCACTTAATCCTAAAGAAATAGGCTTGAATGTAGAAAATCAGTGGGAAGTTATGGTATAGTATTGGGTTTCACTGGTTGAAGAACAGAACTGTGGACTTGCTATGTTCCTGTGCATTTCATGTTCCCCTTCTTTCCTGCAGCTGATGTGGAGAAAGTGGAAGACAGAGCAGCTACTGAAAATCCCCCTGACCCTCCTATAATCACTCTGGATGAGAAAGGTGAGGCATTATGACTCCATTCTCTTCCTTAACCTTCTTCTGCAGGGATTCATTGTGGGTCCAACTTGTTGCACTATCTGCCATGTTTGTTTTAATAATTTCCTGTGTGTACAGATGAGAAAAAGGACGATGATAAGAGAGATGTGGTGATGCTGCAGAACGGAGAGATGCTGAAAGAGTCAGTAGATGAAAGGCACAAGAAGGCAGTAAAGCAGCGCTTCATGTTCAACATAGCAGATGGTGGTTTCACTGGTATGTGATCTTTATCTACTTGAACTTGTTTATATGCTTGTGTTTGTGAAATAATTTCCAACTGTTCTGGTGTCTCTTGCCTTTGCAGAGCTACACTCCCTCTGGCAGAATGAAGAGCGGGCTGCCACTGTCACCAAGAAGACCTATGAGATCTGGCATCGGCGTCACGACTACTGGCTCCTAGCTGGGATTATCAAGTATCCTTGCCATGACAGACACATTCTCCCACCTTGTACATAATTTGTCACAGTGAAAGTGACTGTTCTGGATCTGACTGGCATAGGTTAAGTGAGAGAGTGCTTTATCTTCACAAGCATGAAAGTGATGGTGGGAGGGGAGCTTCCTGCAGCATAGTTAAGACCTAGCAGGACATAGTTCTCATTCCCCTTCCTTGGCTCCTGTTCGTCCCCTCTCTGTACCCCCTTTCCCCACTCCCTCTGGAGAACAGTATTGCCTGGGCTGTGTATTCCCTTGTTTTCACTGCCTTTGTTTGCCTGAGCTCATCCCATCTCAGTCATGGCTATGCCCGTTGGCAGGATATTCAGAATGATCCACGTTACGCCATCCTCAATGAACCCTTCAAGGGTGAGATGAACAGGGGTAACTTCCTGGAAATAAAGAATAAGTTTTTGGCAAGGAGATTTAAGGTAAGTGTTTCTCTTTAGTGTGATAACTGCCTGGTTCTCTAAGAACAGGTTCTTGCAGTTCTGAGTTTCCACCAAGAAAGTGAAAGATGTATGCAATGCCTTTTGTTTTAGGGATAATAAAAAAGCAGTATATCTCAGGATCACGCAGTTGCTCCACAATAGGAGCTCCCTTTTTTCTGGAAGTGGTATTGGGGAGCTTGGTTCTGTGCTCTCTGTCCAAATGTTTCTTGAACAACTGGTAAGCAAGAGGCTTAAGGTTCAAGTGGCTGTTACGGTCACAGCTTCTGCTCAGTCTGCTGCAACCCCCTCCATGTGCCTGAGCAGAACTCTGGTTGCTTAAAGGGCTGCCTTCAGTCTCAACTTCATCCTCTTTAGGAGTGAGCATAGCTTAGTTGTGGGAGTGATTTACAATCAGGTAAAAGCCATGTAGGTCTCAGTCTTGGGGCAAAACATTGATTGACTGTAGACTGAATGTTAAGTTCTGCACTGACAGGATTCCAGCTGATTTCTCCAAATCCTTACAAGATTTTAGACTCTTTCTATAAATAGGATGGAGTACTTTTTTCCCTTGGGTTCAAAGAGTAATCTCTGTCCCATTTGCCTCATAAAGAATGTGTAAAGAGAATCAGAGGAGGAATGAAGATACTAGAGGAGTTGTAGTCTATTAAACCCAATGTACCCTGGTTTTCTTGTGTACCTGACTTTGCTTCATGAAGCCCTTACTGTTTTGGGCTGCTCGGTAAAACCAGCTGGTGAAAGGCGATTCAGCTACACAGTCTCACCTTATGAGACGGTGGGGAATTGGATCAGGAGAGACTGGGGGTACAGACAAGGCTTCCTCTCAGGCAGCTGCTGAAAGACTCATTCCTGCCCCACCTTGCAGCTCCTGGAGCAAGCGCTGGTGATCGAGGAACAGTTGCGGCGAGCTGCCTATCTGAACATGTCCGAAGACCCATCTCACCCATCCATGGCTCTGAACACGCGTTTTGCAGAGGTGGAATGCCTGGCTGAGAGCCACCAGCACCTATCCAAGGAATCAATGGCTGGGAATAAACCAGCCAATGCTGTGCTGCACAAAGGTAATGCGGTGTGTTAAACAGGGGTGGCATAGGTGTTCAGCAGTGCTGTCCCCTCTGGGGTGTCCCTTTCCCGTCCGAACAGATGTCCCTTTCTCTTGTAGTTCTGAAGCAGCTGGAGGAGCTTCTGAGTGACATGAAGGCAGATGTGACCCGTCTGCCCGCCACGATTGCCCGCATCCCACCCGTGGCAGTGCGCCTGCAGATGTCGGAGCGCAACATCCTCAGCCGCCTGGCCAACCGCAGCAGTGAGCCCCCGCCGCCGCCCCCTCCACAACAAGTACGTACCCGCTCTGGTCAGTAAGGGAACTGTGGGGGGAGGGGGCCTCCGTGGGCCAGGCTGGGCTCTGGTGACCAGCCCGTGAGTCTCAGGTGCTCCTATCGCCCTACAGGTGGCCCAGCAGCAGTGAATTCCTGGCCCAGTGCTGTTGACCTTTCGGCCAAGCTGAAGTGACTCCCCTAGCCCACCCCTTCACACTCTACCCCTCTGCCTGACATTCCTGACTGGGTGCTGTTTCCCTCCATGGAAGCTGCTGCTCAGGTCTCTGGAAGGAGAAGAAACTCCTTCCTCTGCAGCCAGCCCGTTGGAGCAAGGAGTGTGTTTAGGAGAGAGGGGGATGGATGTATGATGGACTCTGTATATAGTGACTGGAGGCCCCAGCGCCATGTCTGTTACGTGGAGAACCTGACTGCATTGCTCGTTGCCTCCGCCTGGAATTCCAGTTTTCGTTCTTAATTTTATTTTGAGTTTGTTTACTGAGACAAGTGCGCAGGCAAGACCAAGCAAAAGCCAGGACAGAGACAAAGCTACCTCCATCAAAATCCTTTTTAATACAAAAACTGACCGGACTTGTCAACTAATAAGCAGCTTGAAGACAAAAGCAAACAACAATGAAAAACCAACAAAAAACAGAGCAAAACGTTGATAAAACCGAAAAATAAAGTTTCCTTGTATTTTATTTTGTTGTCTCTAGTATCATGAGTGTACTGGGGTAAGTATGTGGTCTCACTGTTGAAAGAAGATGCAGTCATGTCTTTTTGCTGTATCAGAGCAGCTTTTGAGGTATCCTGCACCTCTGAGAAGGGCAGTAGATGCCCCAACCTNCGGCGCGGCCATGGGACGGAAGCTCGATCCCAGCAGGAAGGAGAAGCGCGGGCCCGGGCGCAAGGCCCGCAAGCAGCGCGGGGCCGAGGTGGAGCTGGCCCGCTTCCTGCCGCCAGGTAAGTGCGGCCTGCAGCGGCCCGCGCCCGCCCCGCGGCGCCCGAGGCCGTCTGACCGCCGCGTGTCTTCCCGCAGAGCCCGAGACCGGCAGGAAGAAGCTCTCCAGTCACGGCAGAAGGAGGTGAGGGGGGCGGTTCGGCGGGCCGGGGCGTGCGGGCCGGGCCGGGGCTGATCGCCGCTTCCCCTCCCGATGCAGGGCTGCGAAGAGGCGGCTGGGAGCGGGCGGCGGCCCGGCGGGGAGGAGGCCGCTCGGAGGAGGAGGAGGAGGAGCGGAGCGGGAGCCGGCAGGTGAGTGGGAGCGGGTCCGAACCGGGCTGACGGACCGGTGGTCCCCCGTCCTCGTTCCCCCCGGGCGCTGCCGCCACCGTCCTTCTCTGGCGTCGTTTTCAAGGCAAAGGACATGGGGAATTGCATTATTTTAAATCACAGAATCCTAGAGTTTCCTGAGCTGGAAGGGGCCCACAAGGATAGTTGAGTCAGCTCCTGGCCCTGCACAGGACCACCTCAAGAGTCACACCATGTGCCTGAAGGCGTTGTCCAAACACTTCTTAAACTCAGACGGACTTGGTGCTGTGATCATTTCCTTGGGAACTTCACCCTCTGGGTGAAGAATCTTTTTCTGATGTCTAACCTAAACCTCCCCTGATACAGCTTTGATTGCCGTACCCTCGGGTCCTGTCACTGGTCAGCAGAGAGATCAGTGCCTGCCCCTCCTCTTCCCCTCATGAGAAGGTTGCAGACTGCAGTGAGGTCTCCCCTCAGTCTCCTCCAGGCTGAACACACCAAGTGACCTCAGCTGCTCCTCATACAGCTTCCTCTCCAGACCCTTCATCATCTTGGCCCTCTTTTGGGTTCTCTGTAATAGATAATAACAATTAATTCTATCTGATTTCTGGTGGCTGCCATGCCAGGAGGCAGTGTTGTCTGAAGAACTAGTCAAAGGTCTCTCTTCTCAAAGGTCTTCTCAAAAGTCTCTCTGTTAAATCAATTTTTTACTTGTCTTCCATTCATAGCACGGTTGTTGCAGGCTGCTTTTATAACTGAGGCTTTTAAGTCTTTGTGTTNCTTGAGGAACTTGGTCTCAAGAGTGGTGTCCCTGCCCCTGGCACGGGTGTTGTGCTAGATGCTCTTTAAACCTCTGCGTCCCCACCGTGACAGTCTCTGATTCTGTAACTCCTTTCCCCCCGTGCTGCACCACGCCTTTCTCTGCTGCCTGCTTTGGGCTGTTTACTCCCTGCCCCGGCTGCAGGACCCGTCTGTGAGTGCCTGCGGCAGGAGCCCCGCTCCCGGCGGCTCCCGGGGCGGGCAGGCTCCTCCCGCTGCCGCCGTTCCCGCGGCGGGGCGGGCCCGCGGCCCCACGCGTCCCGGG
>VYZP01067475.1:0-16164 GCA_013400635.1 Hypocryptadius cinnamomeus
CTGCCATGAAATGTTCCTGTTCTCCAAACCCCTCCTTGTTCTCCTGCTGGGGAAGGAAGGGGGAAAGGACAGGAAGCAAGGCTGAGCCGCTGAGTAGAGAGAAAATTCAGAAGAGTCCCCAAAAGGTTTCAGCTGGATTCCTGCACATTGATCCTTTCAGCAGCAGAACATGATATTTGTGTGATAAGGGAGAGACTTCTATTTGGTGCATTTTCTGGAGGATAAATATTGCAATTGCCATAGCAATAATATCAGTTGTAAATAATATTTATTAACAAATGGCTGTTAAATTTGGCTTTAGACTATATATATATGTATCTAAACTGCCTTTTTTTGGTAGCCTGGCAAGAGGATAAAAACAAGGCATAAATTCATTTGCTAAAATAATACAATTCAGTACAACTTAGTTGTGTTGTGGTTGTCTGGAGTCAGAGGACTCCAGAATGTTTTACAAATGGCAATTTACCCATGAAGTCACAGCAGGTTAATGAATGCTTCATTTGCTGACTTGCATTGGTGGTGGTTTGTTTGAAGATGCACAATATCATCATTTCAATGTGCTCTAATAGAGCAGAATTACTTCTGAAAACACTGCATATGTTTGGATAAAGGCAGCCTCATATTTGCTTTGTGCAAAGTGTCCTGATATCACTACAAATAAAGGAATTCCAGGCCAGCCAGGCAGCCTGAACTTTTGGAAGCAGCAGGAATAGCAGCCTGTCTCAGGGCTGAATTTGCAAACACATCCATCCTAACCTGGCTGTTCCAAACACAATCCCAGCCCCTCTCCTGAGCCTCTGCAAGGGGCTGGATCTTCCAGAAATCGAGGACAAGCTGAGTTCTGGGTTAACACTGGTTTAGCCTTTTTGTTTTTTCCTAGATCCAAGTCAGTTATGAAGTTCTTGATTACTGAATGAATGTGGAAACTCAAAGGCTGATGGTATTATTGTTAAAAAGAACCTTTCTTAACATTTTATTTCCCTTTATTTTCCCTTATATTGTAAAACACCTTTTTAAAATACCTTTTTCCCCTTTGAGCTGTTTACAGATTAATTAGGAGTGTAGTTTAGAGAGTCAGGTCTGAACAGAACTCTAAACAAACACATTATTGGACATTGCTACTCAAGGATACTCTTCAAGTATGAGGGAGACACTTGTCAACTCAAGCCTTCATGTTCACAGTCCCAATAAAAAATAAGATTATTTTCCAATCAGAACAACTGGGAAGACCCATTTTGAAGCTACAAAAGTCAGAAATACTTATATTGGCTTCTCTGAGCAGCCTGAACCCACACAATCATCCTCAGAGTGATTTCCCAGCATAACTGCAAGGTAGGAAAAGAAGGTTTTCCATATTACAGGTACTTAAATAAAAAGCAAAGATAGAATTTATTCAGCAATTCAGAAAGGAAATAAAACTCTGAAGAAAGTAATGCTCAGTTTTGTTTCTTTCTGCAAGAGCAGGAAGGAATAAATAAAACATGAGCACATTTCCTGCAAAATTGGCAATAAAAGGCTCCTCCCTCAGTCACTGGAGCTGAATACATGTGATTCTCCCAGACTATCTTAATTATTCCACTTATCAGAGCAGCTCTCAGACTGCCTGTCATCCCAAAAAAGCATCTGGAACATCTGGCACATCCCAGCGTGCACCCATTACACAACACCCAGATCTACATTGGTTTTGCACAGGTTTTAATTCTCAGCATGTGCCATTAAACTTTATCTCGTTTGTCAAGCTGCCTCTGCAGCTCCAGGAGCAGTAAAAGAGCATTTCCATCACCCTGTGCCACGGGGATGAGTTACCAGCTTCCTGGGATCAGCAAGAAGGGAATAAAAAGCAAGTGAAGCAGGTGCTGTGTGACAATGACTAACCCTAAAAAACCATCATGTTTAAAATGCTCTTTAAAATAAAATTGACTCCTGGTCTGGCACTCTCAGTGAATAGCATTATTTCTGTTTGACTGTGAAGGGAACATTGAAATGAAAGAATTGATCTTAAAACTCATTAAAAATTAAGTCTTTTCAACACACTGAATTCTAATTCACAAAAAAAAAATTAGAAATTCCAATCTATTCTCCAGTTTTTTAATATATGATACTACAAAGGAAAATATCCAAGTACTCTGTAGATAATAGGCCCAGAACATCTATCACCAAGTAAAACCAGATGAGAGATCATTATCCAATTGGAGAATTTAATGTGGTAACCAGCAAATTGAATTTCAGAGCTTCAGCAAGTCATGCAAGTCTGAGGCAATAAAACCACAGAGTTGAACACCGTGTGGATTTCCAGCCTGGATCTGGAATGAGAACTTCAATATTCTCCTTTTAGATGGAAGCTGGTTGCCACAGAGCAAAATGGAACTGGGCAACAGGACAGGTACAGTTTTCTATAACTTTTTGTAAAATCCTGAAGATTTTCCAAGATTTTTTGAGGGTTTTTTTATGGTCAGAAATGCAAAATGAAAATTTCTCAGGTATATCTGGTCTACTGAGCTGGAGTCCTGTGTGATAAGTTAATTTTCTGCAGAATGAGATCTGATAATACAAAATAAAAGCATATTCAGGTTTTAACTCTGTCTTTGTAAGCCCATATTCAGGTTCAACCTGGTCAATGATGTCACTTCAGAAGTGAAGCGTTAGTAAACATACAAAGTCATGTTCCAAGAGATACTCTATTAATTAATAATTATTTATAACAGCCTTGCTAATTGTAATTGACTCTTGCTTAGGTTCTGTGACATTGCATATCAATTAAATTAGAGTTATAAATATATCCTGGAAGGGGGCAGTGTTTCTTGACAGGAATATTTTACTGCAACATGGCTTCATGCATCATTTTATATCCTGGGCATGCTGCCAATATTGCATTACCTAAATATCCATTTTATATAGGAACTCTGCATCCTCCCAGCAACTTATGAAATCAGGCTAATTGTTTAATTTTAGGTTCCAAATCAACATTCCTTCCAAAGCATTAATCTAGTGGTGAATCTCTGCAATTACCAATTTTGCAAAACTTACGTCTGGTAATTTAAACTACTGTTAAGTAAGTGCCTTTTTGGGTTTTTTTGCTACATATTTATGTAAGTGCTTAGAAAATTAAGCAATGGCTAAGTGATGCTCAATTCCTCCTTCCATCAAGCCATCTTTGTTTGATTACAAAACATTATCACCTTCCCTTCACTAAAGATGATGAAAATTCTATTTATCCTCTCCATTTCCCAAAGCATTTATCTGGCCTGAAATTTTGATCTATATCCAGAAGTTGTACTGGGCATGTGTTAAGAGGAGAGGATTTCATGGAAATGTGATTCCACCAGTTCTGTACTTTTGCCTTCCATTGAAAAACACAGAGCAAAAGTAAGAAGAAAAGCTAAACCAGATTTGTCAACTTTTTAAATAAAAATGTAGCAGAAGCTGTTTTAAGATGATTTGGTCTCATTATCCAAAAAAGGTTTCTATATCAAAATGCTTATGAAAATCCTGGTAACACCTTTAGATATTAAGGAAATGAGCTGACCTACTTAAATTTATATCTAAGAACACAACAACTCTGTTACTTTTCCTTTTTGCTATCAAGCTGCCATGAAAAGTTCTTTGATATTTCACATTTTTGTTCTGGGTAGCTCTCTTTCAAGATAAATATGCCCATGTTTTTGCTTGACTTTTCAGAATTCTTTCAGTATTCCAAGTGGAAAGACGTTAATGTGAATGATTCTGTGCTGGCAAGAACCCACAAAATCTGTGTCAGCAACTCTGGGTATTTGTCGACTCAGTTCCTCTTGTATATTTATAAGGCAGTTGACAAAGTGCCTCAGATATTCTGATTCCTGTGATTATCTCCTGAAGGACTGCAAAGGTCTCTTTTAATGCTGCTCCAAAAATTTATGGTGATAAAAGAATTAATACTGCTCTGTCAGTCCATGAAGAATCATTTTACCTGTGCCCTCCTCTGTAATCACTGCACATGGAACAGGGACTGCACTCACTTCCAGGGTGGAACAAACACTCCATGCTGTCTCTTCCTGTTTTCCAGTTTCCTGCTTTTCCTTCAGACCCTTTAGAGTTGACATTTCATGTCATTCAGGTAATTTTAAATATTTACTTTATTATCATCCAATATCATACCGCTAATCTGTCACATCAATTAATTGCATGATGGTGTGGAAATCATGCAAGAAAATACAACTTCAGTCCTGAAATCAAGGGTGGAATTTGCATCTTACCCAAAATGACCTATTTCCCCTCTCTTCAGAGCTCAGGTGAGCCAACAGATCATCAACAGAATTCCAAAAACTGACTGAAACCAGCTGTTTCATCTACCGAGTTATGAAATATTGTTGGGGTTTGTTGCAGGGTTGTATAAAAATTTTCTCATTCATCCTGATAAATTGCCTGTTGATTTTCTCTCCAAGTTTGAAATCCTTTGTTTTGACTTTATGATACTGATAATCTCTGTCAGATAGATTTAAATCCACAATTTAAATAAATAAATTTAAATAAACAGTAACTCCATTAAACTCATCGGTTTTTACAAGACACAGTAATCAAAGTGAAAATACAAAAGCTTATAAATTAATGTATAATAAATCATTATCAGAGGCTGAGTGCAGGATCCTTATGAACCTTTAGAGATAATACAGTCTAATTAAACTAAACTCAGTGAGACTGAGTAATTAAGAGCACGATTTTATTAAAGCAGCTGACAGCAAATGATTCTTGCCTTGTGTTTTGTTGTTCTGTCCTGACTTTTATGAGAAAGCTGTCGTGATACTGACATTGAAAAAGTGACTCTTGGGAGAAATTTGTCATGACACCAACACTGAGCAGCCTTTCTCAGACTATGAAATGCAGCATGGAAACATGAAGTAGAAGACTGAGCCTTTATGCCTGGATCAGTCCTAAGAAGGGAACATCTGAATGCCTGGATTCTACAGGAGAACACTCGAATGCCTGGATCAATCCTACAGGAGAACACCTGAATGCCTGGATCCATCCTACAGGAGAACACCTGAATTCCTGGATCCATCCCAGAGGAGAACTCCTGACTGGCTGGATCCATCCTACAGGAGAACACCTGAATGCCTGGATCCATCCTACAGGAGAACACCTGAATTCCTGGATCCATCCCAGAGGAGAACTCCTGACTGGCTGGATCCATCCTACAGGAGAACACCTGAATGCCTGGATCCATCCCAGAGGAGAACACCTGACTGCCTGGATCCATCCCACAGGAGAACACCTGAATGCCTGGATCCATCCCAGAGGAGAACTCCTGACTGCCTGGATCCATCCCAGAGGAGAACACTTGAATTCCTGGATCCATCCTACAGGAGAACACTTGAATTCCTGGATCCATCCTACAGGAGAACACCTGAATTCCTGGATCCATCCCAGAGGAGAACACCTGAATTCCTGGATCCATCCCAGAGGAGAGCCCCTGTTGCTCTCCCCGTGGCCTGTGCAGGAGGTGTTGGCTGGGCACTCACGTGGTAGAGTGGCACGGTGTTGTTCTCTGCCAGGGAGAAGCTGAGCACGTCCTGCTGCCCTGGCTCCAGCCTGACGTTCACGGTGGAGGCCAGCACTGAGGGGCTGATGGCGTAGCCGGGGTTCCCTGGGCCTTTTCCCTTTTTCCTGGACCTGCGGCCCGTGTCCCTCTTGCTGTCCCTCTGCGCCAGGGGCTCCTCCTGGATCACCAGGATCTTGTCGTCGCTCAGGTAACGCAGCAGCGAATTCTCAGAGTCAGTGGTTGGAGGGGGGGGGAAGGCAAAAAGAAACATTAGGAAGAGGAAACAAGCAGGGAACCATTTTGGCTGGCCAGAGACCATCACTGGGTCCTGTTAAACTGGGAAAAGTCGTGTGAGTGTCCAGGGAATTGTGAGGGCTCTCCCTGCTCTCCATTCCACATTTCACCACGGATGGTGAAAGGGAGCAGACACAGAAAATATTACTGGCTTGTATCATGCAGGGAGCATCTCTGGGATCATTCCAGACACCAGGATTGTAATTTCAAGGAATTTGACAAGCTGGAATAATGGTTTTAAGGAGATGTGCAGTAAACTTGGGCACAGTTTCAAAATGGGAGCTGGCCAGGCAACAAGTCTGTTACTGTCTGCAACAGTGAAATATGAGCTAAACACACATCAACGGATTTGGAATAAATCAGAAAAGGCTTGTGCCTTAAATGAAATTTATTTTCTCTTGGAATGTAAGTTTACTGAAAAAAAGTAGTTTAAAATCCTGTATTGATCTTCAAGAATATCATTCAGTTTTGGTCACATTTTTAGGAGTCGAGTTGAACTCCTCTCAGCTTCCAGACCATGCCTAAAAGATTCTAAAAAATAGTATTCAAGAGTCTTCAAAAGTCTGTGTCAGAATAAATATGGTTGTATATTTGAAGAATATTCTTTTGAATTACAGGATTTCTTTTTGCCAGAGGAAATAAATGAAAAAAGAAACTCTGCAATCACTTTTCTTTCTTGCAAAGTTCATTATTCCCACTGGGATCAATGGAAGTTTATGTGATTAGAACTGCTGGTCTGAACACTGACAGTACAGTTGCTGATTCCTGTTCCAAATTTTAATTCATACTGATCAAAATGTTCTCAGAGGATGCTACTTTACATCTGTAACATCACTTACTGTTTTCTAGAGCTGTGCAGATTAGGAACTGATTGCTTTTAGCACATATCTGAGCCTTCAAAGTACTTTTTCTCTTGATGTTTATGTTTCTTTATACTAGAATTAAATTCCTCCTACTAATACAAATTTTTAATTTTCAGAAATAGAAACAGAAAAGCACAGATAAAGCACAGATACTAAACAGCCTGTTTTATATCTTCAGTGACACTAAAAAAAAAAAAAAAAAGAAAGAAGAGATTTTTTTTTTCCTGTGATGCTCCTTAAGCAACAAAGGAAAAACATCTTGGAGAAGGGCAGAGAAAAAAAAAATACTCACCTCTGCTTCCCCTCTTGTACATGTTCTGTTCTTTGGACTCCCCTATCCAGCTGTACTCGGTAGGCATCGAAACTGGCCTCAGATCTCCTGCAAACAAGGCAAGGGAAGCAAATGTAATTTTTGAAGGCTAGAAATGGCAGGCTGTAGGGTCAGTAGTGTCCATAAATTCCAGGTGTGACACAACCCCTCAGTGCAGTCCATCATTAGAGCTGTGGCCTTCAGGATCAGTGAAACATCCAGAGCCTCCTCTTCATCACCCCAACCTCAAGGGAAGCACCACCAGCTCTGGTGAAATTCCTTGTAAATGTAGAGCAGATTACAAATTTATTTGAAAACTCTGCTCTGTATGAACTTCCTCACTCATTAAACAGGTGTTGGGAATAAAGAGAGAAACAGATTTTAAGTGGGTGAAAGAGCTGTAGGAAAAGTAGAGAGAGAATTAATACAGATGGAAAGCACAGATCTGTCAGGGAAACACAAACCCCCTGACCTGGGAAATACCAGGGTGAGAAATGAGGAGATCTCATTTCAAGGAACATTAATTTCCACTGGCTCAGGAGGAAAACCTGGGGCTCAGTTTGGGGACCACAGCCAGCAGAGATTCAGCCACGGGGGTTTTCATCCAGGGGATTTCACGGCACTGGGGCAGTGAGACCCTGATGTGCCCAGGCCATTCCCTGCCTGAGCACCACAGCAGGGATGGGAGGGGACCAAACCAGGAGCACCCCCAGATCTCCTGAAAATCAGAGGGGTGATACTTGGGGTACTGAGATTCGCCCATATTACACTTTTGTGAAATTTAGTGTATTAATAATCCTATGGAAAAATACATTTCATTGTATTTCACAGCTGAGACTACCTTCAACTACAAATGTAGGATTCAACTCCTGATCCTTAGAAGAGCAATATCAATTAAGAAAAAAAACCTCAATAAAAAAATCACTAATATAAAAAGATAGAGAAACAAGATTAAAACTTTTACAAAAAGAAAACAGGAAGGAACAAAGCAAGTGAAGATCAACAGAACCAAACTGAGCAGTTTTTCTGTGAAGAAAGGAAAGATCTGGAGCTCTGAAATGATTTATATACACAGATACAGGTACCACAGCACATCAAAAATAGAAATTCAGGACAGGAATCACACAAGGCAAATGAACAAGTGATTTTGTAAACTGCTTATTTCACTTCCAAGTCCTTTCCCAATGAAAAGTAACCTATAAATTGTTCTGACATTGCAGCTTGGATATTTTTCTGAGGAGCAAAAAATTGTTGTGTACAAGGATACCAGAATAAAGTGAAAGAAAAAAAAAATTATTATGTTTTTTCCTCTATCAGATAAATGGAAGAGGTTTGCTATGCATTGCCACAAGAGCTCTTTAGACCAGAGCATTTTAAAGTCAGGAAAATAACAGAGTATAATGTTAAGTAAAACAAAAAATGAACTGCAATGTGGTTAAAAACAAGCTTAATTTTCATAAATATTGGAAAAAATGGACATTTTATTTACCATTTTGGATTTTGCATGTACTATCAATACCCATCACATGCCTGAGTATCCTTCCACCTCCTGCTGCACAGGAGACTGATTTCTAATAATGGCTGCAATCCTTGGAAGTCCAAGGCTGGAATTTTGTGTCAGCCCAAGCAATAATGAAAGTGGCTGCTTGGCCATGAAAGGCTTCAGAAGTTTTATTTTCATTTCTTTGCTCATGGCTCTGTGGTTCCAGCATCAGTTTGTTGGAGCTGCCATAAATCCTGTCTTTTTACTGGAAGACACACTGTCACTTTGATGATGGATGTCACCTCAGTCAGAAAGTACAAAACCTTCCACTACAGTAGGACAACATTTGCAGTAGGACAACATTAATCAACAGATTAATTAAATCTGTATTTAAAAAAAAATCTGGTTTAGCAGCCATTTTTGTGAAAAAGGCATATTTCAGAGACTTTAAAACCAAATTCTTTCTGGATTTTAATTAGAATTGTCCATCATAGAAAAAAAAAAAATCTTGTGTGCTCTTGGGATCAGGCAGAGAGCCCAATATTTTAAGTCACCCTGCAGGAAGAATTTATGAAAGCAAGCCAATTACACCCATCTGGCTCCAATTTTAATCACAGTTAAGTTTTCTCTTTATCTTTCATTCTAATTCTGTTTTAAAATGATGTCACTTCCCAAGGAGATAAAGAGAGAACATTACTGGTCCCAAGATGGAAGGAATCCTGTTCCTCAGCATCACAGCTCTTTCAAGCATCAAGCAGATGACTGAAGCAGTTACTAAAAATATCCTGCCTATAACAAAGATTCATTAAGATTTCCTACCCTGAAAAGGTTCTGTGTGCATATACACACAATATCAAGTCCATTTTACGTGCCATTTTTACCCAAAATCCAGCTGCAATCAGCAAATTACAACAGCAGGGGGGAAGTTCTGTGTAACTGATAAACACAAGATAAATACTGGGAGCAGGAGGCAGAGGAGCTGCATTTAAGAACATCCCTGGTAGCAAACCCCACAGCAGGCTCAGCAGCAGAATCAGGGACTGCAGTGCTTCAAGAGTTTTCTTTTTTCCCCCACTGTGCTCCCTTTCAGCTGCTGTTGGATCTTCCACCAGAACCACTCCTGGGATTCTCTCCCCTGAGCTGCAGCAGGATTTTAGTACCTGTGTTCTTCACTGACACATTTTCCTTTACTGCTCTGAGCTTCTCAGAGGTTTTCCCTTTCCTAAATTTCAAAGACAAAAACTTAGGGAGTTGTTGGGGTTTTTTAACAAAATGAGAGAAAAAAATAGGGGAATAAAGGACTTATGAATGGCTTGCCATATAGAAATAAATGTCTACATAGATCTCAAAATATAGCAGCTGCCCACAGAGAACACTATGGTCTTTGCTTTCTCTGCGGCTCAGAAATAATGCCATTTTCAAAATCAGACATAATTCCATTTTCAAAAGAAATCTATCTGAAATCACAGGCTGTAAAAATCAAAAAGGCACGCAAAGAATAAATTAATGTTTTCTGTGCTACAAGAAACAACAAAATCAGTAGGACAAGACTGTCCTACTGCCTTGAAAATAAAGCAACTGAAAATACATGGCCCATACACTGCTGTATTTCAGCAGTATTTTTCTCAAATTCATTAAACACCAAGAAATTCAGTTTAAACAGGGAAGCAAAAAAAATTATCAGTTAATTTTCAACAACACCTTTTGTATAGATCCATAAATATAGATCCATACACTTGTATACAAGCACGTGTGATTGTACACCTGTGCACTCAACAGGGATTTATGCACACACTGAATTTCTATAGAAAACCAGAGGTAATTATTGTTTAATAGCATTTTATATATTTAGGCATCCTCATCCTAAGGTTTGAAGTACAGTTCCAGCACTAGTGAGTGCATTGCAGGATACTCCTCATGCATTTCATGCAGTGCTGAATTTTGGAGGGCCTTCCATCTCACAGACACTTTCACACCACAAAGCAGTTCCTCCACTGAAGTTTAACAGCCCAGAACATTGCAAGTGGAATAATCTCCAGGAGTTTGGGAGGGGAAATTGAGTAAATAAAGATGCTGGCTATTCAAATAATATGAATTTAATTATCATTCAATGTTCCAGTATGAACTGCAAAATAACTGCATAAATAACTCCTGACCAGGAATGGTAGTGTGTGATTTTTCTAATTATTCCTTCATGTAAACTTCTGCTTATTGTTCAGAGCCAACAGGTCACAGTCTGACAAGAATTGACAGATTTGGGGGGTGTGCAGAGTTAAGGGCAGAGTTTGTAAATCAGAAGAAGGTTGAGGAAATGCAGCCTACCATGGGTGGGGGTTTTTTCCCTTCTCCTCACGCCTGAGGCTCTGCTCCTCTCGTACTCAGAGCCCCCGGGGTGCCCTTCCCCCTCCATCAGGGTGTAGAATTTCCCACTCTCGTGCTCCAGGAAATAGTTGGGAGACTCAGAGCCTTTCATCCCAGACTTTCCAAACTTGCTGATGTCATCACAAGACATTATTCCAATTTCATCCCTAAAAACAGAAGATGATGGAGAAATGAACCATTTAAGGGAAATTTCCAGCATGCAACTGCCTCTCCCAAATGCTAAAAATATGAAGTCTTGCAATTGAAATGTTCACTTTGTGAGTGAGGCAATTCAACAAATGCAAATTAACAAAACCATCATTAGGTGCCACTTTATTTGTGAGATAAACATTCAGGAGTTTTGTAGGATCTGAAGGAGAACATCAGGAATTGTATTAATATGAGCATATAAGGATTTCCCTTGCAGAAATGCTCGAGAATAAGATAAAAGTAGACACATAAAAGTAAATCAAACTAATTGATTAAAGATTTCTTTAAATAATTTCTTGATTTAGGACTAAACCCACATTTTGCTCAGCTAAGTGAAAGTTAAGTCACTCAAAACAGTGATATGGTGCTTAATGTATTTTTAGCTCTTAATTTTATTAATTATGTAGCTTGATGATGGGGCTGTTGGTTTTGGTTTTGTTTTATTAATCTAATGAAATAAAAGTGTAAAATTTTATTTTTCAAAACCTGAAATTTCTTAGGACATAAATACCTGGGGCCATAGAGCCCTGACATAGGGGAGAGAATGAAAACATCCTGGAGTGCAGAGTTGTCCATTTTTGAGGACATGCCCATCGTACTCGTTGGGGTTGTAGAGCTGCTTGTGGGGCTGGTTGGAATCACAGGCTGTAAAAGTCAAAAAGGCACACAGAGAATAAATTAATGTTTTCTGTGCTACAAGAAACAACAAAATCAGCGTGAGTAATTGCAGGAATTTTGACCTCTTTTTTGGATTAGCCATTTTTTTAAATTTCTGAAGTTTCTTCCAAAAAGGTGTCCAGTGAAACTCTAGACTTCAAGAAAGTTATGAAAGAAACTGATAAACGACCATTAAATTAATTTAAAAGCCACCTCAAGGGAAAATCTGAGACTCAATCAAAATATGATCTTTAATCAATGCAGAAAATCAATTATCTGAGGAGAAAGGACACACTGTATTAAATGCCATTAATACAGAAGTTAATTACAGAGCTCTGGAATACTTGTTCTGAATGAAATTATTGTGTTGGCTTCAGTGGAAGATTTATTGTTAGCAAGGACAGAACATTTTGATTTTTTAAGACAGCACAATTCATTGTCTTTCAGCTTTATAGCCATGGTGATACAAACACGTGTTCTGTAGTAAATAGCAAAGAAATAGAAATTAACCTAAACAATAAATAAATATCCTTCAAGATTTTTACTTTTTAAACTTTCACACGATGTTGGACACAATTGTTGGATTCAGATGTCACAGAGAAGCCCAAGTGAATGTTCTGCAAGGACGAGAAGGATGATAACCAAATGTGCTGGGCAGGATACAGAGATACAAACAAAGAATATTTTTAAACCAAGGTTCAGTCTGTGTTGATACTCAAGAAATAGAAAATATTTTTATTTATAAACGTTATGCTTAAATAGATACAATCAGCTTTCTACAGGTGGAAGCAAAACCCAGTGACTCAAAATTTGGATGAAAGCTATAAACACGGATCTTTTTCTAAATAAAATGTTTTCTATCCTCTGGAGGTAAACACTGAAATATTTTTTATGTGGTCCAAAAAGTAAAAGCAGTCCTAAATACCAAAAATTGGTTTTTTATAAGAATTTTTGTCTAAAAAGGGTTCAAAATTTTATTAATTCTCTATGCGTATTGTTAAACTAAATAATAAATGGTGTAATTGTTCTGGATCAATTAGTTGTGACAGGAAGGATTTTTCCAAGTTGAAAAACTCTCCAAATAAAAAGAAAAAAATACAACATATGTTGTGTTTTTTGAATGAAGTTGTAGTGTGCAGGGCACTATTTGCCATTGCAAATGAAAAAAAAACCAAAAAACAAACAAGCCATTTTGTCCTGAGTGGGAAAATAGTTAGGGAGTTTAAAAATTCAAATAATCTTCTACTATCACATAATGTCAGCCAGAGACAAAAGGAGAAAAAAAATGATGTCACAAATCTCACTGAAAGATAATGGAGCACAAAACTAGCAAATGGAAACTCTGCTGTTGTTAATTCAGCATCAAGGAAAACCCTCTAAAGCAAAAGAATACTACAACAAGGCCAAGTAATAAATTTTGTAAGGCCTCACAGATTCTGTATCATCAATAATTCATAAATTACCTATGTGATATAATTTTAAACTTAATTATTGCAGAAAAAAATATTAATAACCACTTTAAGTGCCTTAAGCAACAATAGAGAACATGACAACTTTTATTTAAAACTTCCTGCTGTGCACCAACCTGAGGTAACAAATATGATTTCAAGTTCTTAAACCCTATTTCCTTTTTGCCTTCCCTAATTATGTACTGCTTTTTTTTGTTGTTGTTTTGGGGTTTTTTTACCAGCAGAAAATTGATTTCCAGAAAATTGAATGATTCCTATTCTATTTTAAATCAGAATGGAAAAATTGCTCCACATGTGGACACAGAAATAGATAAATGGGGTGCACCATGAAAACAGCACATGCAGAGAAACATGTATGGGTCTGGACCTGGAACACAGCATTAAAATACAACACACCCATGTGTGTTATCCCTTTTTTGTGGCAGTCTGGCTTTTGGTGAGCTGTTTCTCTCTCCATCTTCTTTCTCTCAGGCATTTTCCTGCAGCTCGTGGCTCTTTGGCCGTTCCCTGTCCTGCTCTTCCCTCGCTGTAAACCCTCCTGTGTTCTGTGCTTATCCCAAAGCCTGTTCTGCAGGATCCAATTTAATCCATGAGCAGCAGAAACCTCCAGAACAACAAACAAACAAACAAACAAACCCAGAAATTCTCCTACCAATTCCACTGCTCTAGAGTCTGAAAAGTGCCAAAGTCATGGAAAGGTGAGGGCACTGCAGCCAACAGGAGAGGGAAGTGAGCTCACTGCTTCCAGCAGCAACAAGCTGTTGTGTCAGCTGTCCAGGAAGCACAGGCTTCAGTGGCATCTTGAAATTTAATCAGGCTGCTTCCAAGTCATTACTGACAATAATAAATAACACCAGATCCAGGTGAGAGCTGCGGGAAACAGGCAAACCCAAAACCTGAAACGGATCCAGGCCCTCACACTCGAGTTTGTCTCTGTGGCAGGAAGAATAAAAGATCTAAAACTGGTTTTCCATGCCTCACAACAGAATCTGCTCTTGTTTTCCAAAGTGGTTTATATTTTTAGTTAAATATCTCACCCCACTATTCTCTGATTTAGAAGGAATACACTCAAGGAAGGAGACACTTCAAGCACCCTTTGCTCCTCAAGGGCTCATCAGGAGTGGAGACATCACAAAACCAGAACTGCTGATAATTCCACAAAAGCAGCTTGGTGCACTTTCACTTTTCTGGCTACCACAACAAAAGTTGGCATTTTTGATGGCAAGTCCTGTGCCATACACACACTCCAGATCCAGAGCTGCTTGTGAATTATGGTTCTTTAATGCACAAATATAAATGTATATAATGTACCAATATAAAGAGAGGATCTTTCTGGAAGCCCTGTGCAATTGCAATTTCCATTCTGCTGCCCCTGGAGGCTCCATCTGAAGTTCACAAGTAGATACAAGAGCATCTTGCCAGAGCAAAGGATGTTATTCCTGTAGTGTTATGACAGAAAAATCCCCTCTGGGGGTCACAGGGCCCCGTTCCTCTCCCCCAGGAGCAGGCACAGAGAAAGAAAGGTGGCCCTAAATCCCACTGTCAGCATTCCTGGGCTGCAAGGATTACACAAACTCCTTCAGTGAAGCCACTGTGCAAGATTCAGCAGCTCTGAGACATGAAAGATTTAGAAAATGCCAGGCAGGGAGGAAATCTGCCTGGATAAGCTTGAAGGGTTTGCTTTGTTTCATTAATTTAAAAATCACTGAGAAACGTGTTCATGTTGTGTGAAACAAACAAAACAGCTCTGAGAAGCTTCCACATGATGGAAGTGGATCAACTTCTTACAGGGTGGTAAATGGCATTAAAGACAACCATCAAGAGTTACTGACTTACTGGCAAGCCTTTCCTTTAAAAATGACATTTTGAGTTCAGTTTTTCCTGCTGTAGGAAGAAGCAGCTGTGATGTTCACAATGGTCTTTTATTTTTTTTTGCATCTGCAGGTTTTCAAGGAACGAGTACAGAGAAAATACCAGGGGTTCTATCATCCCTGCTGCCAAAACTCCAACTGCACGAGAGGTGTGCAACAGGAGCAGAGTTCTCCTGGAATTTAATGGATCTGACACACTTGGTCACAAACAAGTAAGTGACAGACTGTGAAATAATGGAAACAGGGAAGCACTGCTGCCCCTGCCAGGCAGAGCAGGCACTGAGCCTTGTTCTTCATAAAACTTTCTGTAAATGTTCTTTCCTTGTCTGAATTCCTGTGGCTCCCAGAGTCACCAAAACAGGGAGAAAACAATCTGAGCATTGCTACACTTGTTTATCCCAGCACTCTGCTTCAGAGGAGGTTGGGACAGGCTCCTGTTCCTTTCACTGGAAGGTAAAATTCCAGCGTTTCCTCTTGAATAAAGGATTTACCACGACATTGCAGCACTGCAGCAGCCACCTTACCTGCAGGGCCAGAGGCTTCCACCTCACATTCTTCAGAAGGGCAGGAGCAGAAACCAGGGTATTCTGAGGACGTTTTTTCAAGGTTAAAATCACTCCATTTGGGTCTTCCCACAATGCATTTACTAGGTTCTTTAACTGCCAGCCAACCTAAGGAAAAAGTCCAAAATTGAATTTTGAAAGCTTTCCACTTAAGTTGAAATGTGAAGGAAATGTTCTGTTAACCAGCAAGGTCTATTGCAACCTGCTCCTTGCAAACACAAGCAATTTTTATAAACTCTGTTGGACTGAATTCATGCTGCTGCAGCTGGATTTTTATCTTTTTTTTTTTCTCTTTAGCTATGTTCCTAACCAAAATAAGGCAGAAGTGAACACTGTCACCCTTTCAATAACTTGTGAGATCACAGAACATTTTAAATCAGAAGATGAGGTCTAGAAGTCATGAAATCATTTCAGTCTGGGCTCTGAGTTGCAAGAGGGAGTGCTGAGGAGGAAGCCAGACGGAGCTGGAACAGCAAATGCAGCATGTAGGTAAGAGCTGCAAGCCCTTGACTGGAGATAAATGATCATTTATTGGTTTATCTGCACAGCCCCTGGACACAGCTGAGGC
>VYZP01067479.1:3975-22245 GCA_013400635.1 Hypocryptadius cinnamomeus
CTGCACTGCAGCTGCCCTGCACTACTGCCGCCATTCACTCCTGCTGCCCTGCACTGCTGCTGCCCTGCACTGCAGCTGCCATGCACTGCTGCTGCCAGCAGGGGACAGCTCTGCTGCTGCCATGCACTGCAGCTGCCCTGCACTGCTGCCGCCATGCACTGCAGCCGCCTCTGCCTCCCTGAAATCCCAGCCAGGCAGCTCAGGCTGGCATCACCTGGTGGGTTATTGATAAACCCTATGGGTTATTGATAAATCTGATGGGTTATTGATAAATGTGATGGGTTATTGATACACCTGATGGGTTATTGATAAATCTGATGGGTTATTGATAAACCTGATGGATTATTGGTACACCTGATGGGTTATTGATAAACCTGGTGGGTTATTGATAAACCTAGTGGGTTATTGATAAACCTGGTGGGTTATTGATAAACCTAGTGGGTTATTGATAAGGAACAGCCAGCCAGGTGACCTGGGGCTCCACAGGCTTCTCAAATCATTGCTCATTGGAGCAGTGACTTCTGCTCCACATCACTCAAATCATTGCTTGGAATGTTTCACAGCAGCCTTTGAGTGGGAGGTTGGACTGAGATGATCCTTAAAGTCCTTCCAGCCCAACCCAGCCTTTTGGTTTTTAAAAATTTATTATTTTTATTAATTTTTATTGCAATGTGTATATTTTTAATTAATAATTTGGTATTATATGTGTATATTTTTATTATAATATTTAAAATGTTTGTTTATATAATTATATCTTATAAATTTCATTATAATATTTAAATTCTTATTTTTATATAATTATATTTTTATGTTATAAATTTTTACTATATTTAATTTTTTATTTATTTTATATGTTGATATTTCTATGTTACAATTTTTTATTATTTTATTAAGATAGTTTTTTATTTATTTAATGGATATTTTTATTTCTAATTATAGAAGTATAAGTTTATGATTTTTTAAATTTGTTTGTATATTTTATTTTTATATTAATTTAAGTTTTTTTAGGGATTGTAAATTAAATTTTTTTGTGTTTATGGAAGGTTTTTTTGGGGGGTTGGGGTTTTTTTGGTTTTTTTTTCATTTTTGGTGGTTTTTGGTGGGTTTTTTTGTTTTGTTTGGCGGTTTTTTGGTTTGGTTTGGTTTTGTTTGGGGGTTTTTTGTTTTGCTTTTGTTGTGGTTTTTTGGGTTGTTTTGTTTTGGGTTTTTTTTTGTTTGTTTGGGGGGGTTGTTTTGTTTTTGGTTTTTTTGTTGGTTTTTTTGGGGTTTTTTTGGTCATTGTTTTTGATTTGGTTTGATTTTGATTTGGTTTTTGGGTTTTTTTATTTAAAAATTTCACTTTTTTGATTCCCTCATTCCCTGACCCTGGGCTGCAGGATGGTGGGGAAGGTTTGGATGCCACCCCATCCCTCTCCAGCAGCAGGGAACGTTGTTCTCTATTTCCACCCTGGAAACCACCAGCAGGAACACCATGCAGGGCACTAAAACTTCCTTAAATCCCTCCTGTGAGCTGAAAATGCTGCATAAAATGCTGGATAAAATGCTGAATAATTCCAGCTCCTGTCTGTGCCCCTCCCCAGATGCTGTTATCAACGAGGCTGCCCAAATCCTGCGCCTGCTGCACATCGAGGAGCTCCGGGAGCTGCAAACCAAAATCAACGAAGCCATCGTGGCTGTCCAGGCCATCATTGCTGACCCCAAGACTGACCACAGACTGGGCAAAGTGGGCAGATGAAGGCAGAAAAGCTTCCAGCCCCTGTGTGCTTAGTGCAATTAGGAACAGCTCCACTCTGGCATGCAGCTCGAAACGGGATTAATTTGCCTGTTTGGGAAAGAAAACAGGAAATTGAATTCTGACTCCTGATGAATTACCAGATTTTTCTTTAAATAAATGAAATCGAGGGAAACAGATTGTTCTGGTGAGCTCTGAGTTGGCAAATAGGACTTTTTTTTTGTGTGTGTGTGTGTCTCTTTTTCATTGTGTTAGGCTTTGTGTTGAGGGGAATGTTACATAAAATCTTCTTTTCCTGAGGTCCTGCCCTAGGAACAGCTTGCTCCTGGCTTGCTTGCTGCTTCCCCATGCTGAAATATTCCCCTACAACTGAAATAGTGAAAAACTGAATCCAAAGGGCAACTTAAACCAACCTTTTTTATTCAATTATTGAAGTAACCTAGAAAAAGTGAAGCATTACAACGTAACTGGTATTTCTGAACATGTATTGGTCTGCACTGGGTAGGTCTAGGAAGGCACTTGGAAGACCCAACAAGCATGAACAGATCAATTCTAGCATATTCTTCTAATATAAATACTAAAAGACATGCATGGAGGCAGTGGTGAAAACACAGAATCATCCTCTGGAAAATCTTCAATGCCTTTGCCACATCCCATCCCTGTTCTGCAGGATTTTGGAGCACACACAGTCTCTGTCTTCAGGGCAGTTTGTTAATTAGACCCAGCAATTTACTGCATCCACAGCTTCCCATAGGCACTTAATTTCTTATTTTTGGATAAAAGGACCTCTTGGTCAGATTGTCAAAACTATAAAAAAGGAATCCATTCTTCTTCCAATAAAATAAAACTTTGGAGTAGAAAAAAAAGCTACATTTTAAATCTCCTTGCATGAGCGAGAGGTCGAGTCATGGCTTGAGCTTCCCAGGACCTTTTTTTGTTTTTGGTGATATCTCAACATTTTCCTCTTGGTAAAAAAATACAGTAGTAAAGTCTTGAGGTATAACTATAAAAAATACTTGAAAATCTTTAGCAGGAAAGCAGGGCACTTCATTGGCCTTGGTGAGGGACTTCTCCCCCCTTGTATGCAGTGACAGTTCTCTGGGTCTGAAATTCCTCTGGGTGCAAAGATCCTTGTTTCCTTGACAATGGAGTTACTATTTCCTGGCTGTGGGGAGAAATGGAGATTTTTAGTGTGAAGTGGAGATTTTTCAGGCACCCAGCAGCCATCAGAATTCACAGGGGATGGGGTTTGGGTGGGTTTTACCTCCAGGGCAGTAGGGATAAACTGCTGTGATTCCATAGAGGTGGGATCGCTGCTCTGGAAGATACTCATCAGTGAAGGAGCCTGTTTCTTTATTTACAGCTATCACCCCATCCCTGGTGAAAAAAGGGAAAGAAGTGTTTTATTCACCTATGAAACTTGGGGTTTTTTCCCCTATTTATGTGTGTTTAAGAACAGGCAGCTGAAAAGCTTGCTCTGAACACCTGCAGGACAAGTGGAAAGAAATTTGCCCTGTAAAATCCTCCTCTAGCTCAGCCAGTGCATTTCTCTGTGGTGATGCAGCCACAGAAAAGAGCCTTCCAAGGAGAGATTATCTCCCTGAGAGTCTCCTCCAAGCGTGGCAAGCCCTTAAGTGTTTGTTGTAACCTAAGATTGGATGGGAGCTGTGAGAGCTTCCAGCTGGAGTGGGAAGAGAGGCAAGTTCCTGCTGCCGAGGCAAAGGGAACGGCTGAGGACAGGATCTTTCCTTGGACCTCATCTACATCCAGAGACTTGAGCCAAGTTTCAGTTTAAAAAAAACACCCAAACCACTGTTTCTGTCCCTCCCAGGGAGCTGGGCTTGTGTCTAAACAACTCCTCCGTGCTGAGATTTACAAGCAGGTGTTGCTGAAGCCACGCTCAGAGACCCAGGAGAGCTCAGGGGAGGCTCCAGGATTTGGGAGCAGGCTGGGATTCCTCTCAGGGAGGGGAGCTGAGCATTCCCAGGGGTGCAGGGGGTGGGTTTTTCCCTGCTCACCGTCTCCAGTCCGTGTGGTAGAAGTGGTTGGCGTAGCTGATGATGCTGAAGGGGTAGTTGAGGTTGCTCTGGATGACGCGCCGGCCGGTGCCGTCTGGGAATGTGCATTCCAGGTGCTTGGTGCCTGTTCAAACACAAAATATCCCCCATCCCACTGGAAATGCCACACCAAATATGTTCTTGGTATTTCACAGACTCACAAGGATCACAGGACACCCCATCAATCCCACCCTGGGCATCCCTGGCAGCTCCTGGAGCTCTGGCAGCCTTGGGGCTGTGCCCATTCCCTGGGGAGCCTGGGCGGTGCCAGCACCCTCTGGGGGAAGAGCCTTTTCCTGATTTATTGCATTTTGAAACAGCTTTTCAGCATGAAGATGTAGAATCATAAAATTCAGGGTTGGAAAAACTCCCTAAGACCGAGTCCAGCCATTTCCCAGCACTGCCAAGGCCACCACTGCTCCGTGTCCCCACATGCCACATCCCCACGGCTTTTAAATCCCTCCAGGGCCAAGGACTCCACCACTGCCCTGAACAGCAACATTTTCCATGAAGAAATATTTCCTAAAATCCAATCTAAACCTCAGCTGGCACAACATTGAAGCCCACAGGTAGCACTGGGCTGAAGACATCCAGGATTTTCCCTTGAGGCCCAGTGTGACCTTCTCTGATCCATCCTTGGGGACATTACCTGCATCTGCCCAGCAGAGCAGCTTGGAGAAGGGGTCAAAAGTCAGGCCATTGGGCAAACCAATGTCTGTGTGCACCAGAACCCTCCTGTTGGCTCCATTGACAGTGGAAGTTTCGATTTTGGGAGCTTCGCGATTCCAGTCCGTCCAGTAAAGGTTGCTTGGGAAATAATGCACAAACAGGGCACACAACAGTAAGGAGTGGTGGGAGATTATCCTGGTTCTTGCCAGGAGCAAGGCCTGGTTTTTCCTTTATCAGTGCCTGAACCATCTTTATTTGATTAGGAAAAAACCTCTCCAAACAAAGCAGAGATATCAGACGTGTTTATGACCCGAACTGCGGCTCCTCAACGAGGGCGAGTCTGAGGAGCAGCACATTTTGTATCCCAACAGCAGCACCCTGGAGGCACAGCTTTTCAAAATAATCTACATCCTGATACTGAAACAGCAGTTTTAGCCAGATCTCAAATTATTCAATAAAAAGAGGGGCTGGGGAGCCGAGCCAATCCCTCCTACAGGACAAGGTCAGGACGGGGCCCGTAGCAGGCTGAATTGCTGCTAGTATAGTCCAGGGTAAGGAAGCAAAAAGGACCTTTGCATAATATCCACAGATGTTTTATTCAGCCACATGGTGAGATGATCAGTCCCAGCACCCACACATGGAGAGCCTAAGTTTCTCTCTGCCAAGGGGCCTGGGGGTGACCCTGGTCTTGGGGCAGTACAAAGATGAGGGCCAGTCAGGGAATAGGCAAGGAGTGGCTCAGGGACATAGGAACAAGAGAAGAAGCCAATGGGCTCTCACAGCTTTTTGAGGGAAGCTTCTTGTGTCTCCCAAAACCAGGGAATTCCCCCCCAGGGTGCTCACAGGAGCCTTGGCACCTTGCAAAGTCCAAACTCCAAAATCCCTGCGGGGTTTGTGCTGCTCACCCTCGGACGGGGTCCACGGCGATGGCGCGGGGGTTGACGAGCTCGGTGTCGAAGAGCACGCGGCGCTCGGAGCCGTCCAGCCGGGCCCGCTCGATCCTGTCCAGGCCGCTGTCCGTCCAGAACATGGCCCGGCGCAGGTGGTCCACGGCCAGGCCCTCGGGGCTGATCAGGCCTGCTGGGAGATGGCCACGTAAAATCCAGAATTCCAGTCAAGTTTGCAAATTTCTAGCTTGGCACCCCACTGTCTGCCAGTGCGACTGGAAGCAAATGGAGGCCATTTTCCAAGGGAAAAAGAAGTCATTTCCCCAGGGTCTGGGTATCAGATTAAAGGTGGCCTTTGGGCCTCCAAGGACTTGCAGGGTCCTAATTGCTGGCAGCTTTAGTTTTGGAGAAATCCAGCAAAGTTTGCGAATTTCTAGCTTGGCAGCCCACCGTCTTCCTGGGCAAGTGGCTGCAAAGGGAGGCCATATTCCATGGGAAAAACATTTCCTTTCCCCAAGGTCTGGGTATCAGATTAAAGGTGGCCTTTGGGCCTCCAAGGACTTGCAGGGTCCTAATTGCTGGCAGCTTTAGTTTGGGAGAAATCCAGTAAAATTTGCAAATGGTGGGGAAATGCTGCTCCTGGATCCCTCAGGCATCCCCAGCCCAAAGGTGAAGGGTGGTGATGCCTTAAGGTTTTAGCTTTTATATTTGTCATGTATTTGTAATCCTGCAATTCTTTAGTGTATAACTCTAAACTACAGTGTGAGCTGCTGCTTTCCCATTTTGGGCAGACACAACAATTCCTCAAGGACACCTCACTGCCTCAGGCCCCAAGAGATGTAAACAAAAGTGAGTTGTGGGGAGCAAACTTGGGGTAAATTACTTCATTACCTGAAGCTGTAATTGGAAGATTAACCCCCAATATGTGCAAATGGACCACACTTATAAAAGTGTGAAAACTGTCCATTTTTGGGGGACAAAGCCCTGGGTGGAACTGTACCTGAAGGCCCTTCAATAAATATAAATATAATCGCTTTTTATTGCCTTAATTTTGTCTGGCCTCTCTTTTTAGGTAGCCCAATAAGGCACCAATGGGAGGAGCCTGGAGCTGCGATGGGAACAGCAGATGTGGCTCTGGGCAGGTGACACTGGGGACAGGAGCACACCTGAGCTGATGATGGTCTCTGGCTCGGAGCCTGGCTCCAGGCCCGCCCGGCTGATGGTCCGGCCGGCCACGTCAGTCCAGTAGATCATCCTCTCCCGGCAGTCGTAGTCGATCCCCACCACGATGGAGCCCTGCCAGGGTCGGGAGAGGAACATGGGCTGAGATCCTGCCAGGAGGCTCAGGGAGAAACCTCAACCCATCAGCTGGCACTGAGAGCTGCCTGCGACATGCTGAAAGTGGGAATGACACTCAAATCCCATTTCCCCAGCAAAACTCTGCCCTGTTCCCACTGCACCCTCCCAGCTGAATCCCTCAGCAGGGGATTTTAGGCCAGCTGGTGCAGGCTCACACCCACATCCAGATGGATTTGAACCCTTTGCCTGAAGGAGAGGGTGCTCCAAGAGCAAAGGCAGCCCGGGGAATGACCTTCAGGATGGGGAGAGGGAATACTTGGCAAGGTCCTTCACTTCCCCAGGGTGCAGGGAGGGTCCTGGCCCAGATTTCAGCGTTCCTCTGCCTTGGTCTGGCCTGGCTGGAGAGGCACATGGCCACACTCCAAGGGGAGTCCAAGGAAGGAAAAAAGACTAACCCTGCAGCTGGAAGTCTGGGCTGAGACCAACCCTGGAGAGCTCTGGGAGCACCTGAACTCCTTCCCTTCATGAGCTGTCACAGGTCTGGGACCTGTCTGAGACCTGTCTCTCTGCTGGGCATGGCTGGAGGGAGGTGAAAATAGAATCCACAGAATCTCAGAATGGCTTGGGTTGGAAGGGACCTTAAAGATCATTCAGTTCCACCCCTGCCATGGCCAGGGACACCTTCCACTGTCCCAGGCTGCTCCAGCCAGGTCTTGGACACTTCCAGGGGTTGGGGCAGCCACAGCTGCTCTGGGCACGCTATGCCAGGGCCTCCCCACTCCCCAGTCAATAATTTCATCCCAATATCCCATCTAACCCTGTCCTCTATCATTGGGAAGCCACTCCCCCTCATCACTTGTCCAAAGTGCCACCAAGGCAGCCAGCACAGCCAATGTCCCCAAAAACCAGCATGAACCCTCAAGAGGTGACCCCCTCAAACCCTGACAAGTGCTTCAGAGAGAGATGAAATCACCAAGTGGTAGCACCAGCCCGTCCCAAACCCCCTCGGTGCTCCTGCACCCCATCCCCACCCCAGGGGTACCGTACATGCAGGGAGAGCAGGGTCTTGGCCGCCTCCTTCTGCAGCCGGGTGCCGTTCAGCGGCAGGTAGCCAATCTGCTGGCCCTGGGCGTAGAGCAGGAATGTCCCCGTGCCCGGTGGGGACACGTCGGGCCGGGGCTCAGGTCGGACGCTGGGCGGGGCGACACTGGGCAGACCTGGCATGTCGGAGGGGACAGAGATGGCTCAGGAAGCGTCGTCCCCTCGGCTCCACACCCGGAGCGGGGCGCGGTGCCTGTGCTGTCGGTGTCCAGGGTCACTTTGGGGCGCTGGGCTCTTACAGGGCGGGGTGGTGCCGGGCTCGGAGCGCGTCCCCGGGATCTCCCTGCCGCTCTGCTCCACGCACCAGCAGTAGCCGCTGTCCCCGTGGCACTGCAGCGGGGTGAAGTCCCCGCTGGGGTCACACTGTGGCACGTACTGGTCCCCGCGGGGGCTGCCCCCGTAGTGCTCCAGCAAACTCTGCCGCCAGCGCTCGCACATGCTGGGGGGCCTCTCCGTGGGCTCTGGCACGGGAGGGTGACAGTCACCACTCTATGTGGGGGACTCAGGGCTTGGCAGAGCCCTGTGTCACCCTCTCCCTGCTGGCTGTGCCCCCCTGGCACTGACCTGGGCTCCCACAGCGTGGGGGGGTGGTGCCCGGCGCCGTCCGGGTGCCGGCGATCTCCTGTCCGGCGGCGTCCACGCACCAGCAGTGCCCGGAGCTGCCGTGGCACTGCAGGGGCCGGTACCGGCCCTGCTCGTCGCACTGGGGCACGTGGCCATCTCCCACGGGTGACGGCCCTGGTGGCACCTCCCGCGGGTACATGCGCGCGTGCTCGCAGGGCGTCAGCTGCTGGATGGACTCTGCTGGCGGCAAACGTCCCCACCCCGGGCTCAGGGGGTGCCACCAGCTCCTCTGGAGCCACTTGGCACCTTGGCATCACTTGTTCCCTGTCTACCAGCACCCCTTAGTCTGGGGCGGGGGCCAGGGCTGCCCCACTGCAGCCCCTTGACACCCCACAGCTGTTCCCCCATCACAAGTTGACACAGGAGGTGGCCCAATGGCCACAGCCACTGTAACCCAGTGGGCCAGGGCACCCTAAACATCCAGGAGCCCCTCGATGCAGCCACGTGACAGCTCCCTACCCACAGCGAAGCCCCAGAAGGGTGACTGAGCAGAGGGTCACAGAGTCATTGAATCCTAAGGGTTGGAAGGGACCTCTGGAGGTCCTCCAGTCCAACCTCCCTGCCAAGGCAGGGTCACCTGATGGAGGTGACACAGGAATGTGTCCAGGTGAGTTGGAATACCTCCAGAGAGGGAGACTCCACACTCTCCCTGGGCAGCTTTTCCAGGGTTCTGCCACCCTCAGCATTAGGAAATTCTCCCTCATGCTGAGGTGAACCTTCTCAAGTTTTAATTTATAGCTGTTCAGTTTATGGCTCCCCTCCACTTGCTGTGGCCCCACTGTCCCCACGCTGGTGGCAGCTGGGCCGAAGTGGGATGCCATTGGGACACCAGCCAGATGCCCAAGGACCCGACCCCGCTCCCCTCACCCCTGGAGGGTGTCACTGACCTGGGCTCCCGCAGCGTGGCGGGGTGGTGCCCGGCGCTGTCCGGGTGCCGGCGATCTCCTGCCCCGCGGCGTCCACGCACCAGCAGTGCCCAGAGCTGCTGTGGCACTGCAGGGGCCGGTACCGGCCCTGCTCGTCACACTGGGGCACGTGGCCGTCACCCAGGGGTGGCACCTCTCGCGGGTACATCCGCTCGTGCTGGCAGGGCGTCAGGCGCTGCGGGTTCCCTTCCACCGCTGGAAAGCCAGAAAAGAGGAGAGTGAGGCTGGGGAAGCCGTGCCAGGCAGAGAGGGCACGGGGCTGAGCGGGCACCTCACCATACGTGCACTGGAAGCCGTCGCCCGCGTAGCCGGGCCGGCAGCGGCAGGAGAAGGAGCCCGGGGTGTTGTAGCAGATGGCGGCCGGGTGACACGGGCTTTCGGCACACTCATCCACGTCTGCGCAGGGGGAAGATGGGATCAGCGGGGACAGGGACACCCTGACAGCTGCGGTGTGGGGTCCCTCCTGTGCCCACCTTACCGGAGCAGTGGATGCCGTCGCCGGTGTAGCCGGGGAGGCACTCGCAGGTGGCGCGGCCGTCACTGCGGGGCAGGCACCGCGCCCGGTCCCCCGGAGCGCAGGGGTGCCGCCCGTCCTCGCAGGGGTCACTCGGCGGTGCCAGCGCTGTGGGGACAGGGATGGGGTGGTCAGGGCAGGTTTGTGGGGCACGGGAGTGGGGGACACCCCAGTTGGGGTCAGCACTTACGCACACACGCCTGCCCGTCCCCCGCCGGCCGGTACCCGCCGCGGCACTCGCAGCGGTAACTGCCCGGCACGTTCAGGCACACGGAGAAGGGCCCGCACTGGCTCAGGCCCTCGGCACACTCGTCCACATCTGGGGAAAGGAGGAGACACCAGGCACCCCGATGGTGGTGGGATACCCCCATCTTCATGGTCTGGCTGCTCGTGGTCTGACAGGGAATATCCTGCCCCACGCTGCCCATCCCATGTCTGTCACTGAACTTAATCAAATATGGGATTAACTTTCTAATCAGCTCAAAATAGAAGTGAAAAAAGAACAAGATCGCTTTTGGTGTATAGTTTTGACAAAGAAGCATTTGTTCAAGGCACACCAATATTCTCAACTATTTGTGGTTTAAAACTTGGTTTCCTTCTCCTGAAATTAAGTGATCAGATTGGTCACCTAACCTGGGATTTTAGGAGAGGGAAACCTGTTCCTTACTGAAAGGCAGGATCCTCAAATTCCTTGCCAGCATCACTGTGCAGTGCAACTCACTGGCCCTGGGCAGTTTCTTGTGGAAAGGGACTCTAAAACTGGAAGACAAATTTGCAACGCGGAGTTTTGGAGTGATAGGAAAGCAACAACAAAGCTGGCTGGATTTATGAAACGCGGGAATTACTTTTCAACTGCTTTAGCTTTTTTCCTGCATCTCCTTTTTTTCCCTCCTCTTTTTCGTCTGCTCCTGGAGCGCTTCCCCAGGGACCTCCAGCACCTTGCCTCAGTTTCCCCCCATGATGCATCCCTGTGCTTGGTGAAGCTCAGTGGGCAGCAGAGCTCCCCCCCAGCTGCCCCCTAGCCCCGCTGACCTCGGCAGCCCCGTCCATCTCCGCGGTACCCAGCTGCACACTCGCACGTGTACTCTGTGCCCACGCCGGGCTGGCAGCGCGCCGGAGCCTCGCACGTGTGGGTGCCATCGTGGCACGGGCTCACCCCGGGATTCTCGGCATCGTCTGCGGGCACACAGGGATGTTTGGGGGAATAAAAGATCTGGGAGACACAGGGAGTCACCATCCCCACTCACCCCCGTTGCAGGCATCGCCACTGTGCTGCAGCACTGTTGTCCCATGCAGGGAACCACGGCTGTGCCACCCCCACCACGCCAGCAGCGCTGCACTCAAACTGCTTGGAAAACCCCTCCTTTTTGGCGGATTTTGGGCAAAGCCAGCACACTGCAGCTTTAGGAGACGGCGGCATCCCCGCTGGGGGCTGGCACCCTGGATTGGCACATGGATTGGCACCCAGGGGTGGGTGCTGGCGCTCACCTCGTGCCGGGCCGATGCGGGCGGCCAGGGCGTAGCGCAGGACGTGCTCGTGGCCGTCGAAGAGGGTGAAGGCGCGCGCCACCGAGAGCTGCTGCCGCGCCGGCAGCCGCGAGTGCGGGCACCCCGAGAAGGTGACGTTCTGGCGCAGGCGGTAGGACAAGGTCTGGTTGGCGGTGCCCGCGGCCACCACGTATTCCCGCTGGCCTGAGGATGTCACGGCTGCCGGACGGCACGGAGACCCCCGTGGGATGTGGGAAAAACGGTGTCAGCGTCGATGTAGCTCGGATGTTTCCAGGCATTCAGGGGTGGTGTGTGAGGAACTGAAGGCAGGTGAGCACAGGTCTTACCTGAGCTGGAGTAGGAGTAGAGTTCCTTGTAGGGAGTGATGTGGACGGTGACATTCTCCGGCAGGAATGGCACCTCACCCTGGATGTGTGTCCTGAGGCTTAAATAATTGTCCGGCCCCAGGCCCTCGGCTGTCTGAGTGACCTGGACCGTCTCCCCACCGGGGTAAAACGTCACCTCCAGGCTCTGGGTGAATTCAGCCCCTGGGCAGGAAAAGGGAACAGGTACCACTTGTAGAGACAACCCCAATGAGTCCTCCCTTGCTACTCCAGCATGGGGGTGGCCACAGCGAGAGGTGAGCACCAGCTGAGAGAGGGATTGGAGAAACCACAGAGCTGCCCTGAACCCCTGATCCCCCACCCCAAGCAGAAGCCACACCCCTCGGAGCGATGGCACCTCCCAAATCCGCGCTCACCTGTGATGCTGAAGCCGTTCTCAGAGCCAGGCTCCTCCAGGGCAAAGAGCCACGCAAAGAGCCCCCCGACGGGCAGCAGGGGCAGCAGGGCGTGGGCAGCGGGCTGGGGCACGCCGCTGATGGCCGTGTAGGCTCTGCCGTCGCTGCCCACGATGTAGGCGTGCAGGTCCACGTCCTGGAAGTGGACGGACGCCCGTCCCACCCTCAGGCTCCCGCTCACCTTCCCGTTGAGGCGATGCACGGCGCCTGGGTGGGGAGATGGGCACCCCTGGCAGCGGCCACCCAGGCACGGGCTGCCCGTCCCCGCCGCCCGCCCCGCGTACCTTCGGGCAGGCACTGCCGCCCGTTCCCGTAGAAGGTGGCCCGGCAGTGGCAGCAGAAGCCAGCGGCATAGTCGGTGCAGAAGGCGTGAGGGGAGCAGCGCCCGTGGTGCTGGGCACACGTCTCCTTGCTGGCTGCGCTGTAGGTGAACACTGGGGACAAGGGGAAAAGCGTGGGGATGCAATGACAAAGCCACCCTCCACAGGGGGTGGGTGCTTTGCCTTCTTGGCACCAAAAGCACCGCCTGGAAACGAGCCAGCTGGCAGTGGTGGTTCCCAAGAGTCACCCGGGATGCAGAGGGGTGGTGGGGGGTTTGGAACCTGTTGCCTGACTTCAGGCAGAGCTGAGAGAGGGCACGGGATCAAATTCCTGACGGTATTTTTGGGAGACAGCTGGCTGGGGACAGGGATCTGCTCCCCCGGGCACGTGCCACGGTGGCTCCACAGCTGGCTCGGTGGCGGGGAGGGTGGCAAGGCCAATTCTGGGACCTGTCCCCTGAGCTTCCCACCCCATCCCAAGCCCCAGGCCTCCTGCCTTTCCCTTGGCACGCCCGGCGGGCAGGGCTGTGTGGCTCCAGCAGCCCCTCGGCAGCGGGATGGGGCTGAGAGGAGGAGCTGCAAGGGCAGCAGCTTTGCAGGAGCGACTCCTCCAGCACCAGCCCTCGGGACAGGGTGAAATTCCAGCCAGGGGCTTTTTTTAGGGAGCCACCCCCACTCGGCCATTGTCCCCGTTGGGTCATTGTCCCCGCTGGGCCACCGCAGGGGCTGTGCTCACCGTCGGGGTTGAAATGCACGTCCTCCTCCACACCCACGCCGTGCTGGCCCGAGCTGTAGGAGGAGGGGTTGGCAGAGAAGCTCTGCCCGGTGCCACCGTCCCCTCTGGGCTGCAGCCAGCGGGTGTCCCTCCTCCCGGGGACAAAGCCCAGGAGCACCGGGCCGTGGGACCCGTGGCTGGGACGCTGGGCCATGGGTGTGTGGCTGGAGAGAGGGTGGGGGTAGCCGGCGGTGCCAGGGTTGGGGTGCTCAGGGGGGCTCTGAGGCACAGCAGGAGCAGCTCCCTCGCCACCCCCTGGCTCCACCTGCTCCGTGCTGCCCACGCGGAAAACCCACACGCCAGGGATTCCCGTGTTGCTCTCCCTGTGGACACAGCACACACAAACATCACCAAAGCCACGCTGGAAAAGCCACCCCAAAGGTGGCACCACCCCTCCAGGACCCCAATACAGCCCCTGATGCAGCCCAGCACCCCAAAGTCACTCCCCAAATTTTTCCAGGCTCTGAAAGGCTCCAGTGCTGGGAGGAGGTGACCCTGCTCCCCCTGCCCACAGGTTCCACTCACCTCTCCAGGCTCCTCAGAGCCTGCTCGCTGCTGGCCAGGCTGTGGAAGAGCCCGTCCCTCTTGGGGTCATCGCTGTCCCCCCAGCTGAAGCCCACCCTGGCTGGCAGCTCCAGCTGGACGTTGTAGGACTCCTTGGGTCGTGTCCCCAGGAACTGGAGGCCACCATCGGGGTAGAGGAAGATGGTGTAGGTGTCCTCATCGTTGTAGGCAATGACTGCCTGGAAGGTGTTGAGCTGCCAAAGGGAGAGCAGGACAGATGGATGGCATGGAGGGGCAGGAGCACAGCAGAGGAGTGAAGGAAGGGAAGCAGGGATGTGAGAGGCAGCCCCACACACACCACAGGGCATGCAACCACCCCAAAAGGGCCCTCAGACAGAGAGTACCTCCATGGAGCCAGGCTGGGAGAGCTGGGGGTGCTCACCTGGAGAGGAGAAGGCTCCAGGGAGAGCTCAGAGCCCCTTCCAGAGCCTAAAGGGGCTCCAGGAGAGCTGGAGAGGGACTGGGGACAAGGCATGGAGGGACAGGACACAGGGAATGGCTCCCAGTGCCAGAGGGCAGGGATGGATGGGAGATTGGGAATTGGGAATTCTTCCCTGTGAGGGTGGTGAGGCCCTGGCACAGGTGCCCAGAGCAGCTGTGGCTGCCCCTGGATCCCTGGCAGTGCCCAAGGCCAGGTTGGACAGGGCTTGGAGCACCTTGGGACAGTGGGAGGTGTCCCTGCCATGGCAGGGGTGGCACTGGATGTTCTTTAAGGCCCTTCCAACCCAAACCATTCCATGATCAGCTTGCAGAGATCTCCTGGGGAAGAGCAGGAGCTGGGGCTGCTCATGCCCAGCCAAACCCCAAGTGCCACATCCTGGGAAGATGCTCAGCATCCTCCTAGGATCCCAAGGCACAGCCAGGCCACTCCCTCAGTGCAAGGGTGTCCCAGGAGCATCCCTGGCCATGTAACCCCTGCACTGGGAGCCCCTCACTCCTGTCCTCCCACTGACACCCCCCTGCTCCATCCCACCAGCACCAGAGGAAAACCCACAACCCCCACTCGTCCCTGAGAACAATTTTAGCTCGGTTTCCTCCGGAAAAAACATTCCTGTGCTCCCAGCTTCCCATACATCCCGCTATAGGCAGGCTGGCCGCCTGCCCTGCCAGCCCTGCGAGCCTTGGGGCCGTGCCAGGCAGCGGCACCGCGGCCACAACCCCCGGACGGGGCGGCTCCGGAGCCGGCACAGCCCGGCCGAGCCACCCGACATCCCCCACGCTCCAAAACCACCGAGAAACCAACCCCACGGAGCTCCTGCTCCGAGCGGGGAGCAGCAGCCCTTCCCACCGAGCCGCTGGAAGCAGCACGCACGCAGGGAACGGCGCCCGAGCGAAGGAAAAGTGATTAAATTCCCAGTTTCACCCCCGGAGCAGAGGGGAGGGAGGCTGGGGGCTCCCCCCGCTCCACCCCCACAGCACCAGCCCTGATTTTGGGGCACAGGGCCCCCGGAGCATCGCTGGATTTCCTGGCAGCCCCGCGGGATATAAAGAGCCTTGTTGTGCCTGTCACACACTCGGGCATTCAGAGACCCCGAAAAGGCGGCCAAAAAGCGGGAGGGGGGTGGAATAACCCCCCTCCCCCCGGGGCTGGATTCCTCCCCCACGCAGCCAAATCGCAGCAGCAGCTGCAGGACTCGCTCTGCCTTGGGGTGGGTGGCCGGGGGGGACACGCTGGGTGACATCGATGTGCTGGCACTGTGGGATGAAGGGAAGGAGGGGGGAAGCCCCCAGCAAAGAGCTGCAAAGGACAAATTCCAGCCCAAAAGGGCGAGTTTTGCTCCTACAGAAGCAGGGTCAGCCTCGTCCCGTTCTGCAGCCCGGGAAAATGTCACTGCAGGGACCAGCAGCGTGTCCCAAGGAGTTGGAGGGGACACGGCACTGCCAGACCTCCCACCCAGGCAGGACCCCCAAAGAAGGGGTCTGGGGATCCTCTGCTCCCCATCTTAACCCAGTTTGCTACTTTTGGGGCTCAAAAGGGATTAGCTGTGACTTTCCAGGGCAGGGGGAAAGGCTCTGGAGTCAGTCCTGGTTCTGAGCAGCAGGAGGGCAACGTTTCCATAAACACCACATTTGGTCAGGGAAAAAAAAAAAAAAAGTGGTGTTTGGGGAGATTTGTAGCCGTTTTGGCAAAAGCAGAGCTCAGCAAAGCACAGGCACAAGCTGCATTTCAGGAGCTTTCCCTGGAGCTCCTCGTTTCCAAACAAGACCAGTTTCATTTTAAAGCCTGATCCAAACTTCTCAGAGGGAGACGAGAAAAGGAAGCTGCGTTTTCGATGGCCACGAGGTCGCTGTGAGGCCCCTGATGGCATCCCTTCAGCTGTTTTCCCAACTTTTAAATGAGAGGAAAAAATGTGCCTTGTCTCCTTCCAAACCTCAGCTCCTTGCCTTGCTTGGCTTCCCTCTCGCCGAGGCGCTACCGAAGGGCCCCGGAGCAGGGGGATGGCTCCTGGTGGTCCTTGGGGACCTGGTGGCTGCTGCTGAGCTTTTGGGGACAGCCCATCAGCCATCACCCAGCCCTGGGTGTCCATCACCAGAGTTTTCCTCGTGCAGCTCATCCTATTCAGCTCGTTGGAGTCCGTGCAGCTGGCGGGGCGTCACTGTCACCTCCTCAGCACATCATCAGCCTGATGTGACAGCTCATGGCCCAGGACAGGCAGTGCTGGAGGTCCACCCACGCAGGAGCCTTATCAGCCCGGTGGGTGGAGAGCACAGGTCACCCCCCGAGCTGGCAGACCACCTATGAGCTTGTTTTCCAGGCACAAAATCAGCCCACGGTGGAAATTCCAGAGCCGGTTGCTCACCAGCAGCGCTGGGGCAGGAGGAAGGAGCGGCCCCGAGCCACCAGTAAAGGTCAGGAGCACAATGGGTGACCTAAACCAGGGCCTCCCCAGCTGCCACCCTCTGCCCTGCAAAGCCAGAGCTACCAGCACTGGAAAGCTTTGTCTGAAAAGAATCAGAATCATGGAATGGTTGGGGTTGAGGGATCTTAAGAATCATCCCATTCCACGCCTGCCATGGCAGGGACACCTTCCACTGTCCCAGGGTGCTCCAAGCCCTGTCCAACCTGGCCTTGGACACTGCCAGGGGCAGCCACAGCTTCTCTGGGCACCCTGTGCCAGGGTCTCCCCACCCTCACAGGGAAGAATTTCTTTCTAACACCTGATGCAAGCAATGTGAAGCCATTCTCCCTTGTCCTGTCACTCCATGTCCTTGTTCAAGCACCTCCAGCCATGAAGGCAACCTCTAAACCTCTACTGGCCAACAGCCCCACCACTGCCAAGCTCTGAGCAGAGGGGGAAAGCTCCACCTTCCTCCTGGTGCTCACCCAAGGATGGATGGATGGAGCCACCACACCATCCAGCTGCTCAGAAAGAAGACTCAGCATTCTGGGTACCACACAAGAGAAGCTCATCCTCCCGGGAAGGTAGGATGGGAACCAAGCTGAGCCCCTCGGCCTCACCTTCCTGGAGGGCTCGGTGTCCTGGGAGAGCTCCTGGTAGGCGCCCACCTCCTCCCAGGTGGCAATGAAGGCATTGGTGGGCACGAAGGCGCCAGCAGAGCGGGGAAACCCGGCCCGGATGTATCCCACAGCCCGGTCCAGCATGTCCCTGGAGTCATCCTGCCGGTAGTAGATGTTCCCTCTGTCCCCGGAGGTGTCCAGGTCGGCCAGGAAGGGGGCGATGACGGGGAAGTCTGTGGGGAAATCGTCATCCACGTACTGGGTCTCCCTGGGGAAATCCTGGGTGGAGATGACCCCGTTGGTCCCCACCTGCAGGGAGAGCGGTGCAGGGCGCTCAGGAGCTGCAGAGGTGCCACCACTGCTGGTCCCCTGGCCCTGTTCCCCCCTCCTCGGTGCAGTGAGAGCCCTGAGGCCGCGTGGCCCCATCCGGCCGGGCAGAAAACAAAGACCTCGGGCTCCTCCATCCCCCAGGGAGCTGCGGCTCGGGGGCCGTCCCAGCTGCAGCCGCTGCTGCGGGGGAACAGCTGCGGGGGAGAAAGCGGAGGAGAAAGCCCTCTTGTTCCTCCAGAGACAGCGGGAAGGGGGAAATGGAGGGATGGAGGGATGGAGGGATGGATGGATGGATGGATGGATGGAGGGATGGAGGGATGGAGGGATGGATGGATGGATGGACGGACGGGGAAAACACGTGCGGTGGGACAGCGAAGGTGCACATGGAGGGGCAGGGGCGGGCAGGAGGAGGAGGAGGGGGTGTAAAGCCAGGGGAGGAAGGGGGTGAGTGGGAGGAAATGGAGGGGTGAAAAGCCAGAGGAAAGGAGGGATGGTGGGACAGAAGGATGGAGAGAAGCAGAGCGGGAAGATGGAGAGAGACAGGGCTGGAAGGAGGGAGGGACAGAGGGTGGAGAGATGGAACGGAATGAAGACGGAGGGACAGAGGGAGATGATGGAGAGGAGGAAGCGGGGTAGGGAGTGAGAGCGGCCGGGGGCAAGGAGGGCAGGGAAGGAGAAGGGAGCGGGGCCAGCGGGACTCACGTAGAGGCGGCGGGCGGCGCGGC
>VYZP01067481.1:0-61862 GCA_013400635.1 Hypocryptadius cinnamomeus
TTGCCTGTGTGTATTAAAAGGACTCTCAAACCACTGCAACCCAGACCAGAGGTAAAAACCTTAAAAAATGATCCCCATTTTATGTAATCTTTGAACTCACTCACCCTTTCAGCTCATGTTGCAGCCACTTCATGGGATCTTCCTTTTTTTTTGTTGTTGTGGGGCTTTTTTTCCTTTTTTTTTTCTTTTTTTTTTCTTTTTTTTTTTTTTTTTTTTTTTTTTTTTTTTTTTTTTGCAGGTTTTTTTGTTTTGTTTTGTTTTAGTTTTGGTTTTGGGTTTTTTTGGGTTTTTTTGTAATATGAGTTCATTACACGCAAGCAGGTTCAAGACAAGCAGCAAGACTCCCTTGAAGTCTCCAATTTTCCAAAGGAAAACAGCTGTGATATACAGAACTTGAATTATCCTTTTCCTTAAAATGTGGGATCAACAGGATTGTTTCTGGCTCGGGACACCAGAAGAGTCAAATGACATGTGATCAGAAAAGGTTAAAACTTGCCACCTTATTTTAGTTCCAGGTTTAGGAGAGATTTGCAGACCTAGAAAGAAAGAAACTGGCACTAGTCTAACAGACTCATCTCCTGCAACAAGCTAGGGGAAAAAAGAAAGCAGAGTAAAAAGAAAAGGAGATCTGAGAAGCCCCAGATTATGTACATTTTTCATTGGCACAAGGCACCCTTGCTTAGCACGGGCCAGGCTGCTGCTATGGGGAACCTGCTAGGAGCTCAGAGGCTCACAGCACGCATGAGGCAATGGAAAAGCAGCAGGCAGGGACTAGAAATGGCTGAACTTTATTTTTCCAAAGTGAAGATCCTTGGTGGGCTGCAGATTACTTTGGAAATCAGACCCTACACCCCAGGATCCCGCAGCTGTCCCTCTCCCCTCTAATTTTTCTCTGTCAGATTCAGAGCTATAATTAACCACAAGGTCTTAGTGATACTATGTGAAAGTCTGTGTGTGTGTGTTTGTGTGTGTGTGTGTGCACGCCTGGGCTTACTCACCCCAGTGGGCATAATCCTCTGCTGAAGATTGACAGGTTCACATGGAGAGGAACTTTTTAACTAATTCACTTCTAAATGCTCCTATTGCTCTCTCTTCCCTTTGGTTCCCTCTTCCCTCCAGGCTGCAAAGGGCATCGTGATACTGGAGCCACATCTCCACACAGAACAGCCAGCAGTCATCCCAGTACACATCCATGAACTCCTCAGCATTAGCCATGCTAGGATACCCAGCCAAGGTGCTTATGAATGTGCCTCTGTCTCTGACTGAGCCAGGTTTCTCAGAGTAGGTCTCTCAGCATTTTCACGGAATTAAACAATGTCAGATTAGAGCATGTTGGAGATGAAGGGTTCTGACTCCACAGTGGTTTGTCAAGACCTGGAAGCAGGGAAGGGAAAAATGTCTAAAGACCAAAGCACACTTCTCTTGCTCATGTGAGGAGCTGTGTTTGAGGCAATACACTAATCTTATATGTTCCTTATCTCAGCAATTCCATTAAAGCCACTTGGTATTCAAGCACTGAGAGGGAAAGAGAGAACATGATTTGGCACAAAAAAGGAAAATGCATGGGACTTTTTTAAAAATAAAACCCCAGGGTATTTCAAATTAAAATATCCACAAAAATAATACAAAGATGCTCCGCATTTTGTTTCAGGAAGGAAGAGGTGGATAAAACTGTGCTTCCACGGACCCAGCTTTGTTGAGGTGGATGTATGAACTAGTAGGAGAACAGGAAATTCTAGCTCATAAAAGGACTATCTTAAGGGTTCTACAGGAAAAGAAAAACTTTGGAAGAGTCTATAAGGATGTGATCACTTGCTGTCCCAGTGCATGATAACACAGAGCCACGGATTCCTACAGTTCTAACCACAGCTTCTGACAAGCTGCAAACTGCTAAGCATTGCAGCCCCATTTCAGTTGTGGAGAAATGAGGCACAGTGAGTACACTTGTGACACAGCTTGAATTTTCACTGATTTTCATACTACTGCACTGAGCTACTGCTGCAGCAGCACGGATGATTCTCAGATGGTTAATACTGGACCAGGAGTGACTGCTTACATGGGTTGGGTGATTCAAATCCCACCTTTGCCTACACCAGCATAACATGCAATAGGTCTGCCCTGGAACCTGCTGCTGGTTCTTTTCTCTGTCTTTGCTGCTGACATGAAAGGTAAAAAACAAGCAGTAGACAAAAAGAATTGAGTTCCAGAGACTCTGCTTTGTTGGGCTACAGATAAAGCTCCCTGACACCGGAAAGCCAGTGAGTTAGAATAGCTTGGTGTGTCTGGCAAGGCAAAAAAAATAGGACTTTTTTTTTTTTGGTGAAGGTTTAAATTTAAATGAAGCATATGCATGCCTAATCCATTCTAATCTATCTGGGTTCTTATATCCCATTAATCACTGACTTGTATTAGCACCTCACACTGTCATCTCTGACACTGCAGAAAGCTGCTGAGACCACCATCTCATCACAGGCATTCTGATGACTTGTCACTGGATTTTGTGGGAGCAACAAAGCAGCTAAGAAGCCAAAATCACTTCCCATTGCAATACTTTAGAGCAATGACACAGGCGAGAATTGATGTAAGCTAATGGTCTCAAGCATGAGTGACAGACACTACAAAAACCATGCTGTAAAGCACTTATTTCTCAGAAGCTTTCACAAAATTGCCACCACCTAAAGACAGTGTTGTTTTTCTCAAAACAAGGTGGCTTTCAGTTGATTGCTCCATTTTTTATTATAAGTCTTAAGAGCAAATTCTTTAAAACAGTTTTACCAAAAACCAAATAAATAAAAACAAGTACTGAAATAATCTAGGACACATAGGGAAAGGCTATGCATTATTTCATAGTTAACTGTCTTCCCACAAATTGACTGGGAACACAACAGTTTGAACTTCTTAAAAGACCAGCTTTTGTTAGCCATAGCTATGATATAGATAGTCTCAACAGGACATTGATACAGGACATTTTAATACGGTTAAAATTTTATAAAGTCAGCATTCAGGCCAGGGCCCACCTAGTAGACTGTGCCCATCCTAAATTAACTCCTGCAGTTTCAGTTTAAATTTTTCACATCAGCTAGTTGGGAAATTTAAGCTGTTATTATGAACTATATCCTAGAGGTGAATATACTTCAGTGGTACATGAAGATCTTGTCTTTTTTTAGCTATGTTTATTTTCCACAAGCTCTAAGATAAGCTTCTTCAAGTTTTGCAGTTGTGTATCTTTGTAGCACATACCTTTTTCAAACCCCTTCCTTCTCTGTCAAGGGCTCCAACCCACACACACACAGACACACAACTCTCTCAGGTCCAGTAGTGGGAACATGAGATGGTTGGATCAGCCACTGCAGGTCAGTGACAAGGAGTTTATGGTCTGAGTTATGCTTGGACAAAGAATCCATTGAACAATTTCAGACAAGAACAAAATAAGTGGAAATCCCAGTCTGCCTGCAGACAATTTAGAAATAGAAATAATTTTTGAATTAATTAATTTGACTAGCTTCAATCACAAAAAGAGCATGAAGGCATGGATCTGTACGGAGCAGAAAGGCACACAACACATTAACTTAAAGCATGACTGAGCAGCTGACTAAATTTGTAATCTTGACATAGGCATCCCCAAAAAATCAAATTAGGCATAAACAAACACAGGAAACACTTACTCCTTATATAAAATTGAAAGCTACTTTTCATTAAATGTAACATCATGTTTTGAGTTGAATTGTTTAAACCTTAGTATAGCTGGTGATCAGTTTAGAGCATATACTGTAGGAGTTTTCTTGGCATTTAAATCCAGCAGTTACAGCTCATTTAGCTACACTGTGGCATTCACATTCTCTGAACAGAGAGACATAATTCTGTCTCTCAGGGTTTTTTCCCAGAGAAGCACAGAGAGAAGAAGAGAAAAACAATTCTTATCTCTACTTGCTGCTCCTGTTGTTTTGCACATGTGTGGAACGTGTTAGGAAGATTGTTTACCTGAAGTGATTTGACAATTGGATTCTGCTGAGGATTGTTTTGTTTCCTTGGCCATTTGGAAAAAGCTGTGTCCTGACTGTTGGGAGACAGTCATGAGTTTTCTTTAGTATTCTTTAGTATGTAGTATAGTATAGCAAAGTATAGTATAGTATAGTACAGTATCGTATAGTATGGTATAGTATAGTATAATGTAATATAATATAGTTTTAATAAAGCAATTGTTCAGCCTTCTGAATCAATGGAGTCAGATGCCAGTCATTTCCTTCATCAGGGGCCCTGAATTTTACTATACTGCAGTACCTATCTTGAGCTGTATTCAGCAGGTTTTTGAGTGGGCAGGTCACAGGTGTATCTCATACATGTGGTATTGAAGTTCCACACAGAATGTCACTTTGGATGTGACTTCCAAAATTGCTTCCGTGAAGGAGCGATGAGGAGGCCCTTTAGGAGCAGTGAGGGGTTAAAAACTGCTCCCTTGAATTTATTTCTGATAGTGGTGGAGGGCTGAAACCACCAGCCTGCTGATTGATGGGTTCACATGGGGCGACCTTCGCATTAGCAACGCGACTCTGGTTGCCTGGTAAACACAGGCAGATGGATCCAGCTCCGCTGATTCTCAGCAGTGACAGATGGCAAAGGTATTCCTGATCTGCATCACACCCTGCAGATCCCATGAAAATGACTTGGCACAGGGTGGAAAGTATTGGATTCGGGTGACAAATAACTACCTGACATCAGCTGAGGCTTCTTCAGAAAGGTTATGCTGCAAATAACCAGCTTTTATGTAACTTTGTTTTCATGAAGCAGTAGAAAGACCTGTGGTTTATTTATTTATTTGAGAAAATGTAATGCAGCTACTGTCTCATAAAAAGCACTGCTTGGGAATATATACCCAAATATTCCGGCACTGTATACGGTTCAGGGTGGGTTTGGAGGGGTTTTGTTTGTTTGTAAGTTTAAAGCATGCATGTTTTAACTTGTTGCTATGGTTGATGTTATATGTATTTTTTCAGTGGCAAGAATTAGCATTCAGACAAGACATCTACTCAGAGCTACTGTGATTTCATCAGTCTTCGCTTTCCTAACCCTTCAGTTCAAAAGTTCTTAATTTTTATTCCTTTTTCTCTTTTCATGAGTCAGTTGCTTCAGCAGCAAGACCAGCATTTTAATTAGGTGTGTGGGCAATAAATACTCATCTGAGCTTCAGATCTTTGTTTTGATGAAGTAGCTTGTTTGTGTATAAAAATGACTGGGGCAGGCATGTGTTGAGAAGGCTCCAAATGCTTTATGTCTATCTTTAGCTGATAGGTGTCTCTTCCGCAGGATAACATCCTCAAAATGTGTAGTGTGTGAGTGCATGTGTTCCTGCAGTGAGTTAAAATAACTGTTTGCACCTTCTGTGTTGCATGTTACCATTCCTGCCAGGATAATCCGGTGCGGTTGTATCTGATAGGACATCAATAACAAGCCTAGAACTTGGCAAATGTCATCTCCCCAAGATGGAGTGTCTTGTTTCTCTGCTTGTGTTGTGCTGTAAAGCTTCTCTCACTATTTAAACCTTCTCCACTAGAGACAGCAAAATTTCCAGGTGGCCCAGAGTTGTCCCCTTGTCTCTATGGTGAAGTAATTCTCTTAGTTTTCAATGCAAAGAAACACAAACTAATAGAAACAATGACCATAAAGCAAGTTTTTGGAATAGTTGAGGAAAAGTAGAATCAGCATAACATTGCCAATGAGCAAGGAAGACTTCTTCAATTATTTTTTTCCTTCTGGATGGGGTTATCTCTCTCCCTAGGCTTTTAATCAGATTTACCCATTTATCCAGAACTCTGCACAAAGAATAAGTTTGCCTATACTTCTGTAACCATGCTTGCAGGCTTTCCTCCTTATATTTTAATTTATTAATCTTTCACCTTTCTTTTGTTCAGTTTTCCTACATCATTAGTCTCCAGTGTTCCTTCCTTCCTTCCTTCCTTCCTTCCTTCCTTCCTTCCTTCCTTCCTTCCTTCCTTCCTCCCTCCCTCCCTAACAAAAAGAGTTTTGTTTTGAAGATCACTATGTGAATGTGGGCTCATTCTCATCTTCTACAGAACCTGTACCTTGCTGCCTGGAGCGTAAACTGCTTTTGCCCACTTGATATTGGAGGCAGAGATGCAGTAGCAGACTGCAGTTCTCACAGTATGCCCTTTTCAATGGTATTACAGAATTTCTAAAAAATTAGAGCTGAGACCCTGAAACTGGCTTCGTTTTCTTTCAGCAAAGCACGCTGTTCTCTCAGCACCCTATGTCTCTGGTGTGTTTTCCCTTTTTTGCCTGTGGCACTCCTCTTACCAGAAAACTTTACTGCAATTGATTTTCAGCCCTTTCCCTCATGTCCACACACTTGTCTCCACCAGGCAGGGATCTAGCTGAACAATGCCAGAGGTAGAGAATATCCAAGAAATAAATTATTCAGGAAATAAATGCAGGGTAGAGCTCGCTGCAGGCAGCAGGTGTGTTGGACTGCAGCACACCAGCACCTCCCACACTGGCTTCCCATGGAGGCACAAGACGGGGAAAGAGCTTCAGCATGAAGCTCCACATGGATCCATGCAGGTGGGGAAGGAGTGGCTGTGCCACTTGTCCCCACACAGAGGAGCACTTGGAGCAATGGTGTGCACTGCCAAGTGCTATGCAGAAGTTCCAAGACACATGTCCTTTCCAGGAGCTCCCAAAACAGCCAGGCTGGATGGTGCCCTTTCTCCAGTTCAGTGCAGGGTGTAGTTTGTTAATCATAGGCAGATGAAGTGTGAGGCAATTTTTTCCTAGTTTTATCTATATAATTGACAATATTTCCTTTAAAATGGCAAGCTGAAGATTGGGACATATTTATTAAGTCCTGTGAACTCAAACAATGAGTTCTTTAATACAGACCCAGGGTATTGTGTGTTCCCAAAAATAAAGCCTGATGTTTGGAAAGGGCGTATCAAACATAGATGGTGCTGTTTGAAGCTGGCTTTTGAGGACGAATGATGGCAGTTACCCAGGGCTGCATGTCAGGGGCACTCTGGTTTCACAAAGCTGTTTGTAGTCTGAAGCACTCAGCTGAGTTTTGTTTAGTGTCCTCTAGTCAGAACAGTCAGAAAAGCAGTGTGATGCCGGAGGGTAGTCACAACCAAAACGATTCCAGCTGTCAACACAGTGGAGAGACTTTTCATTTTGTGGGCCCTAAGCTAAAGGCCAGAGCGAGTGGCTGACTCAGTGTGCATGAAGTTCCCCCTGTCTGGGGCTGAAGGAGGGCGTGGTCGCCCTGAAACTCTGTGCTCAGCACCTCAGCAGCAAACGCAGCGCAGTCAGCAAGGTCCATGCCAGCGCTGCATGGCCGAGTCGGAGCAGAGCAGGAGCAGAGCACAGTGATCTCTCAGGGCTGAGTCTGCGGTGTCTTGTGCACCCTGCTGCTGCTCTCCTGATTACAAGGCTCCATCCAGCGCAGTGTCACATCACCACCCTCCCCAAAGAATTAAAGTCAGCTCTGATTTGCTGTCCCATGCAATGCTCTTTCCCATAGGATCAGATCAACAGCCAGCATGCAGCATACGTGCGTTGCTTATCTCCTCTTTCCATGGTGCAAACCATGTGTGTGTGCACATGAGAGGGTGGCATGAGATGTCTAGGGAACCAGCCCAGGCACTCCTGTGATTTACACGTCTGTTCCACTGCAAAAGGGCTGCATCACTTCCAGACGAGACATGGCACAGAATCAAGTCTGTTATATAAATTAATGGTCTGTACGGTGTTGTTCTCATGGAGTTGATCCTTACGGGTTTCATCCAACTCAAGATATTCTATGATTCTCTGCAGAACTTAAATATGGCAGATACCACATATTTAGCAACCAGTAGTGTAAGAACTACAACAGGAAAAAAATCAGGATGAGGAGAAGGCATTATTAGTTAGACCAGCGTGGACCACAATGGTCTGGTCCCACAGGCCAGAATGAGCCAACAATTACATGTTACCACCAAAATCCCCCAGTGAAGCACTGAAGTGAAGCTCAGATGTATTAATGCCTAAAGAACTCCACAAGACTGTTGGAAGACATGAGTTTTCAGTCAATTTTAAGTCTTCCACAGCTTTTTCACTCTCCTCAAATGCAAGTGAAATAATTGGAGCCATGGAGCATGGAAAAATCCCTGCCTGTCAAATTCAATATGGATATATTTTCCTTGATTTTCCTTCTAGGAAACATTCTAGGAAAATTTGCAGCAGAAATGTGTTACAAATATTATGTGTTGTTTAATATATTACTTCATACTGTATGAAATGAAAGAATTTTGGTAAATTCAACTAATTCACAAAAATCTCTTTTCTCTTTGCAATGAAAATGAATTATTTAGCTTCATATTTGCACCTAAATAGTTTCTAGGCTACGAGCTGACAGCAACCTCAAGCTGCAGTCCTGCTGGGTCAAGTACTGTTTAGTCACTTGGGGTATTTTAAATACTAGCTGTAGGTTTATTCTGCCTTGCTTTGGCAAAGCATTTGACTGTGCTTTAGTAAGAACACGTTTCTGAGCAAAGCCTGCTTTTTTTTCTTTCCCCCTATTCTAGCCATTATTGTCATATTGAACTTTTATGAAGTTTTTAGCTAGTGAGTGAATTAAGGGCCTGGAACCATCAGCCAGAAGCTGTGTGTGTAAGCTGGGCCTTCATGTACCAAAAATGGTCTTGTGTGATAAGCTTGACATTGAGCTCCTTAGTGCATTCCTGGAAGACTTCCTTGCACTTACAGTTTCTGATTTCTTCAGGTTTCAAGGAGTAAATGAGAACCACAAAACACTGTCTCTTCATGTGAAGGAAGAGGTTTGCTGGTTTTGGCAGAAGGTTTTGGATGATAAATTTTGAATGTGAGCAAGTATGATGCACTCTCTCCCTTTAGTCACAGTGGGTGGGATGCAGCTCACCAGATGTGGACATCTTCCTCTGAGTTGGATGTCTGCATGTGCAGCCTCCCTTTACACAGTGCTAGTTACCTCATGGTTATGTTAATGTCTAAAACAATGAAACGGATCAGGTCCTAAAAGGATTTATTTCCCTTTGTGACTTTCAAGATTACCCAAAGCAACCCACTGAGTCATAAAATGCTTCCTTGCAGACACCTGAAATTAGACGTTGAATAATACTGTAACAATTTGATCCAACTGCCTTTGAGGTTAGCCTTAGGCAATGTCACTGGGTGTTTTATAGGTCTTTAAAGGGATTTGATATGGAAGGCAGGGCAGAGGCTGTCAATCAGATAAGTGCAGGTAAAGGGATATTGCTGAGTTTGCCTGATGCCATGAAACACTGCTGCAGCAGGTTAGCAGTGCTGTGCACATCTGTGACAGCTGACACAATTAAATTATCTCCCCTAAGCAGGCAGATGGAGCCTGAGACCTAAGTCATGACCATGGAGGGAGTAACATGGGTGCTGCTGGAGATGGAGCAAAAACACAAACTGTTTTTATCACCCTGTCAGATTTATCTAGTGAGCTTCCTTAAAACCACAGTCTCCTTTCAACAACTCCACTTTCCAGCTGGGAGTTACAAATGCTTCAGCTTTTGAGTCTCTCAGGGATTCTCTTGTGCTGTATTTGGCCTTTTATTCACTCTCTTCCCCAAAAGCCATAGCAATGACAGCAGTGGCTATGCATATGACATGTTTTAATTCCATTTGCAACCACTTCATGGCATGGTTAGCACTAATCATGGCCTGTGCTTGCCGCAACGGAGTGGGTGCTTACAAGTCCAAGTGGCAGCTGGACACCCATCTGCTATGCACGAGCGTGGGCTGTGTCTCCAAACACAATTAATAGTTCTCTGATAGCAGAAGTCTACAGCAGTTTGCTTCTGTTTTCCACAAGTTAACCTCTCCACTGTCCTTCTGTAGGGTCCAATTAAGCACATGGATTTACCTCTTGTAGCCTGTCATCTTCCCACCATGACGTTGCAGGAAACCCCTAAATGCAGTGTGCCTGGCAATGGTCTTCTGAGGGACCAGCTATGCAAACAGAAATGCCACCTTAGCCACTGATATCAAATGACCTGCTGCATCCCTCCATTCTTCTTCACAAGACAACCTGGCCCTTCTGTTTGGCAGGATCGTTAGCAGGAGGAGAAATGGAGTGTCTGAGGTATGGCATTCTTGTGTCTCTTTAAAAGTTTTTATGGCTGTGATGATGAACACTGCTATTCCCTCCTGTTCATCCCACCACTGAGCCCAAACTGGAAGTGAAAATGAAGAAGGAGGAGGTAGCAGCTGCAGCAGCAGTTCAATTTCACAAACAGATAGCCATGAAACTTGGGAGAGGAAGAGAGTCTCTAGGAGGCAGCATTTGTACAGTACTATAAGGAGAGGAAGAGGAGAGGTGCACATATTTTCTTATGCCTGTTTCAATATGCCCTGATCTCTGATGTCTTTCTTCTCCCTTCAGTGTGTAGAGCATGAAAGCACGTGGAATAAAATTCCCACTGTTGAAAATCTCCAGGAGGAATGACTTTACAGGCTATAAAATACTACTTTGATAAAAGTTTCAAATTGACTAAATATTTTTACAGCTGAATATTTTTAACAGCTAAAGTAAAATTTGTCTCTAGAATCCTCCCCATCTTATAAATAGACTTGAATAAATGATTCCCATCACACAAGAAAACTGTCTTGCTCATTGTAATTGTTGGGTTCTTCAGTACCCTTGGACAGTGAGTGCCTGACAATGAATGGCAGCTCTTGAAACACAACACGGTCTGCTGGCCTAGAGGGGACCTTAAAATACAGAAAGGGGACAGATGTACGTGGCTTAGAGCAGTGCTTCCTGTGACAGTACAGGACACTGAAATTTATATTTCACTTATATTCAGAACTTCTTGTGGGCTCCCTTTCTCTGGGCACAGCTGGGTTTTCCTTCATTTATCTTTCAAGGCATAGTGGAAACATGCGAACTGTTATGATGGAAAGTGTTTGGAGCTACTGAAGCTCCAGGAACAGAACCCCCAAAGGAGATGTGTCATGCTGGACAGATTTTCATTGGATTTACTGCAGTGGTTTTCTGTAGAGTTAGGATCCCAGCCCAGATCTGTGTGGATCTGTACAGGGTAGACATGAGATGGAGCCTCCTGAAGATAATAACAAATCTCTCGCTTGTCTTGTCCATACAGCAGGGACACTGGCTGGCTGCACCAGGGACATTTGTGCAACTCTTCCTATGGGTAGCAATCATCTGGACCACGCCAACACCAGTGGCTCTGAAATCTTACCCTGGGTAGGAAAAGGACAGATCCTCAAATGCTTGCATGTCACAGGCTGTTTTTCCATGGTGTTATAACACTGCATCCCCTTGTGCAGGGAAGCAGAGCTAAAACATCACTGAGGGAAGCCTAGACACATCTTTGGCATCTGTCAGGGCTGCAAACAATGCCGGAGAAGCCTTATGTCAGAAGCGATCACAAGCCTTGACTTGATGCATCTAAAGCTCTCTGAATCCTTCACACCTCCTCAAAGCCTTTTCTCTTTCTCAACTGACATTTTTATAAAGTTTCCTGCTATTTAATCTCAGATAACCACATTGCAGTTTAAATCAGTCATCACCAATCTGTTGGCCCTCCAGATCAATTACTTCCTCCTAGCTTAGACCATTCTTGAAAATTATTACCACCTCCTATAAATATGGCTGTGAGGTTGCAAAGTGTCAGTTCTCCTTAGAAAGATGATTTATTTAAACAAGTAGAGAAAGAAGATTTGGGCTATTTTTAGGTGTCTTTCTTTGATGCTATACAAAGATTTTCTCACCATGTTTCTCTGTTCAGCTGTGCTGTCTCTGACTTTTCACCCAGTGGAAGAGGCATCCACAACAGTGGTCCCATGTGGCTCTCAGCAAGTGTCTTTCAGTGTTCAGTTTTGTTATTACTGCATTATTTTTGTGTTCTGCATTAGAAACAAGGGGCATCCCACAAGACTTAGGTGGCCTGAGATAAGTGCAGTACTCAAATGACACTGACAACAAAGAGTTTACAGTATGTTTCCCATGCACTTCAACTGAAGCATCATTGAAAAGCCCAGCAACCAGATGAGACAGTCCCAAAGTGAAAGCTGCAAAATGTTGTCTTGAATAGGGAAGGCTATTTGAATAGAATAGCTTCTAATCAGGAAACCATTACTTTTTGCAGGGCTAGAGTTACTTTTAATGAAAAATTCTTTATCTGAAAGAAGAAGGGTCTTTTCCACACTAGAATGAGGCTGGACTGACATAGAATAGCCAAGACCTTGGCAGCTAAGGTATTAATGTTTACAGGAGAAGAGTTGGGCTTGTGTCTGAGTTAGAATTTTTATTTACTTTTGAGCCCCTCACATTCACATTGGGGTGAGTGATTCTAGCATGCTGTTACCAGCGATTTCATCTACAATCTCTGTCTTTTTGTGGGCAGTAACAGGTTTTAGGCATACCTTAGTGAAAAACCCAAAAAATTTGTTAAAAGAAAAAGATATGGACAAGGTGGAAAAGTCATCTGCATCCCAAATGCTCCTATTCTTGCCATTTTCCAGGACAGAGGTGAAGTACAAAAAGCTTCAATGACTTTGTCTGTATTACTCAAGGGGTCAGCAGCAAACTGCTCTGGGGCACCTCATTGTCGGGGTTCTTTTCCAGATGTCAGAACTATTTTCTTCTTCATGTTAGTTTAGATCCCACAAATTACAAGCCTGAGTTTTGTCCTTCCTAGAAGTCAGCAAGCATTTTGTATGGACTGAACAAAGCTAAGGCACAGGAAACTGTGGGTTGCCTTATTCCCAGACAAGTCTCTCACCTTCCCATGGAGTCAAGGCATCGTACCTGTGCACAAGAGGTTATGGACAAGAAGTTCCTGCAGGCTCCTTTCAGAACTCTAAAAATAAGACTTCTCATAATATATAGCAGGACTAATTAAGTTTTTGCTATTCCTCCCACACAGGGTTATCAACATAGTTTACAAAGTGTCATCTTTTAGCAACTGCTCAAGAGTTGGCTGTTTCCCATCTCCCCTCTGACACATTTACATGTTCTTTTTATAAACACACACAGACAAAAAATCCTCCCTGTTGTGTCTTGAATATTTTCAACCAAAGAAAAAAAATCTCTTGCCAACTTGTTCAGTAGCTGGAAATGACTTGTCACGTCCACAGACCAGAAATTCTTTTTTTTTTTTTTAATATGACTAACCATGCTATGATTAATGGCTCAGATAAATAGGCTCAAAATAGGTCTGGCACAAATATAGGGAAGGAGAAGGGTAAATGGGATAGGGACTGGATGGGTCTGTTGCAGGACATCGGTGGCGTGAATGGCATAGCGGGCACAGAGGCAGGAAAAAATGTTTCATGCTATTTATAGCTCAAAATTACAGCTACAGATGGTGAGGCTGTCATGAAGCAAGGGCTTGGGACATGGAGAAAAGGCAACCTCATTGCACAGGCTTGTCTCTCCCTGAAAGCTGCTGTGTCTCTGAGGTACACAGGACCTCCTTGCCCCAGTAGTAAGGCAAGTCATAAAAGCTTGACTGAAGCTTTTTCCATGTCTCCTGGAGTGGTTTTGATCAGTGCTTTACTATACAACATATTCTGCTATCCCTCTTCCAGAGACAATATTTTCCAGCTTCTTTTGTCAGCTGTTATTCTGTTTACATTCAGCTCACATTGTACAGTGATAATTTTGAGTGGAAATGCCAGACACACAGTCTTAGAAAATGGGGACAAGAGTGTCCCTTCAGTGGGCTCTGAGAAGTACAAAATCACAGCTGGTAAAGTTTGTAGGGGAGACAAAGCTGGAGGTGTGGTGAAGAATGGCGACTCATTCAGATTGCTGATTCACGCCTGATCACGTGAACAGAACCCTTTGAGCAAAACTCAGCTTGAATAAACACAAATGCCAAGACATGCATCTGGTGGGATGGAATGTCCAGTGTGGAGAGGCAGGCACACATCCTGGAAAGCAGGAAGGGTCACGAGGCTGGATAACTCCAGGCAGATGGCTGAGGCAGGGAAGCAAGTCAGACACTACAGCTCAGTGAGGAAAATGAGGAATGGAAAATGAATGGTCCAGTTTTTTATCAAGAAGCAGGTCAGAGTCACAAGCTGTTGCAGCACAGTCATATGGCCTCCCAGTCAGGTGGGATCAGAGAGCGGAAGGGAGCGTTGGACACGGCTGTCCCCATGTGAGTCTGCACAGCCTTGAAGCACCTTTGCTGCTGCAATCCCCTTGGCTCAGCTGCACCCCAGAAATATCCCCTCCTACAGGATTCCTGCTTGCTGCTGGGAGCAGGATGAGCTGGCAGAGCTGACGTGGCTGTGGGCTCTCCGGAGTCACAGGCCAGGTTAACACTGTGTTTCTTACAGAAACCCCTTTGCAGCTGTGAGTGACAGACTGTGTCACTGTGAGAATACTTACCAGCAATTTCTGAAGTTGCTCTGCCATTATTTTGTGTCTGAAACGGTCTAGAATGACTCATGTTTCTGAAATAAGAATAACAAGAGTGTAATTTCATGCTTTTTGCCATGGTGAAACCTCATTAAAAATGATGAGGTGTTTGGATTTGATGCTGTTTGCACCTTTCCACCTCTGACGGCACAGGTTCCTGGGGACAAGGCTCTTCTTTGGGGACTAAACAAAACTTTGGTTTCTGGGAAACAAAATTCTTTTTGACAAAAAAATGTGAAATATTTTTTCTGAGGGCCCAAAATAAGTGAAATCTTTTCCTGTGAGCAGTGGTAATACAGAAGGTGTGCATAGGCCTCTGTCAGCAACACATAAACATTAGATTTCTGCCACAATGCAATAGCAGAGTTCTGTCTCAGGGAAGCAGATTCCCTCTTTTAAAATGGGAAGCCAGAAAACTGTGTGGATGTAGTGAGAGGTTTCCCAGTTGCAAGAGTGTTACAGGATTGTCATGAGGCAATAGAAGGCCTGCCAGTTCTGTGAATTCATCAAGGCTGAGATGAAATGTGTCACCTTTTCCTCTCATCTCTCTCTCCCCCATGGAACTTAAAAAAGAAGAGCTTCTAGTGAGCTGAGCTTGCAACTTATAGATGTATCCCTATGGGCATTAGAAATAAATGCTCCATGACTTCCTCTGTCCAACTTGTGTTGCCTACTGTACAACTAACTGTAATTTAAATATCACCAACTGTATATTAAGCATATTAAACTATATTTAACCATCTTGCCTTATATATCTTTGCTTGTGCTAATATATTTGTCTATATATTTTTATAAACATGGATATGGAGTATGTATTATAGGGGGTCAGATATTTCCCATGAATATCTTTTTCTGAATGGAAATTTAGTCTTCAAGAGCTCTGAATTTCCCTATGGCACTTTTGCTGGAGATTTTTACTCCCCATTGGGAAAAATAAAATGCTTTGTTTTGAATTAGCTCAACCTAAATTGAAATACTTTGGTTTGTCAAACTGAATTAAAACATTTCATGAAGGGGCAGTTCAGCTTTAATTTATGTCCACAAGAGTTACTATGTGCTTTGTGGACATTTTAATTTATAGCCATCATACTCCCATAATGCATCATAATTGTCTCTCTCATTAAATTTTTGCAATGTGCTCTGAGAGTCAGATGGCCACAAAACATCACAGGACTCTGGCTGGGAACTTCATCGACCGAGCAACATGATGTATCACCCTCATGAGGCACCACAGCAGTTCCAAGGGACCCACAGTTATATCAAACCAGGCTGAAGCTAAACTTTTTCTGAGAAAGGACACATTTGCTTTTAGTAAAAACATTACTCTTTCAACATTTCTTCCAGATGTGCATCCAAAATAAATGTTGATACCAGAACTTTCTGTAGAACAAAACATATAAATTTTGACAACTTTTCTGTCTAATAAATAAGTTCTACCTTCAAGGCTTTAAGTACTTTTCCCTCTCTGTAATACAGGAGCATGAACTGTAGTTTTTGATGTAGCAAAGCACCAGTGACCTGCCATCTAGGTAGAATTAAATTATTTGGGTCGGGAGTATGAGGGGAATCTGTTGAATTTCAAAAAAAAGCTTGAAACTTCCGCATCTCCCCATGGCCATGAGAAATGGTGGATCAGAGGAACCAGAGCACAGAAACAGATAAATAGTGAAGGATGTTTCTAACACTAAAAAATAATTATAAACCATGAAAGTTAAGACTTTAATTTCAAAATATTGGGAACTTCAGAGTCACAATTGCCTTGGTGAGTCTATGCCTTCTAGTTGTATTCTGGTAAGGTCTTTAATTACATCAGCACACAACACAGGGCATAAAGCTTGGAAAATATTTACATTACAGCTCTGGATTGAATATATTCAGGCATAGAAATGTAACACACCTTGGAGTGATGCTGAAAGAAGGCAGAGATTGTTGTGGCATGGGTGCTCAGGTGATCATGGATCATACAGTTTGTTATGAGCTGAGTGTCAGGAGTGCGTGGGCATAAAGCCTGGACACAGCACAAAGGATTTTGGCTCTAGTCAACTTTGCATGAAATTACAGGAATCCAGTATGGAATTACATAGGTTGGTCTTCAGACAGGACACCATAGCTAAGACCTTTTCTTTTATTAGAAATGATGAGGCAGATTTAAAGTAAGATTTTCAGGATGGCTTCTGCCAAGGCTGGCACTCCACGAGAGGAAAGGCAAGAGCAGTCATCACTGCCAGTATCACTTAGGATATGAGAGGTACAGACAGTGTTTGCAGAGGCTGTATTGAATCACAGTGAAAAACCAGAACAGTGATTTTGCCTGGGTTTAGGATTAAGGGACTTTCCACTTAGGTGGCTTTCGTTTTTCATTAGGCTGTCAAGGTACAGGATGGTTGTGTCACTGAAATATGGAGATCCAGGATTCAGATGACACCAGGTGTAGGATTATGCAAAACACCTGACTGCCCTTTCCAGAGCAAAGTGTTGACATCTCAGTCTGAGAATACCTTGGTCCAGTGTCTGGTTCTCTCTGTCCTTGAGGGAACTATCCTAGTTGGATAAGTTAGCTACATGTAACTGAGAATTGTGTCAGATCTAATGCCCCTTTAAGGTCTCCCTGAGGCCTGCTGTCAGGCAGCAGGCCTATGTTTAGAAGACCTTGTAGGAGACTTATTTTGCCCGCAGAAGTGATGAGGTTTGCTGTATCAAAATTAGTGTGAGCTCTGGGTGCTGCCTTCTGCTGGCCCAGAGACAGAGTCCTATATACTTGCTGCTTGTGACCTCCCCAAAAAACACCAGCTGTCTTCCCCTTCTCTTTGACTCTTCAAGGTCATGAGAACGCAAGATTCAAGTCTGTTGAAACCTATTTGGTGCCATTCCCTCTTTCTCTGGTGATGTATCCAAAGCACCCCGGATGTGCATGCCACACTGACCATCTCACCCAATCCTTTGTCTTGCATCTGGAAGCCTTTGCTGGTCTGTGTCAGTGTTTGCTTAAAAGACTGTTCTGGTATTGACATTGATTCCTCATTGACAAAGCATGTCAATGAGGAATGTTGGAAAACTACCCTGTAGATATCCCCAAAACACTGTCACTGAAGAAGAGGATCACAGAGCTTGCTAGCACAGAGACCCAGTAAGTCAGGTGTGTATTCCTAGACTAAGGGGACCAGTTTTTTCCAATTTGTACCACATAATTCCAAAACAAACTGGGAAGATCACCAGTTCTGTAATCAGAAATGAGTACAGGAAAAATTCCCTTCTCATTCTCTGCTTGCTACCAGCCTGTAGCAGTCACGGAATGAAATAAGTCTGGATTTTGCATTTTAATAGTCATTTTGTGCTGTATAGACTTGGATATGTCAAAAGAAGGACATCTTCTAGAGAAATCCTTTTTTTATCTGCAGCAGTTTGTTCATGAACTTGCACCAACTGGCTCCATGTGTTGCTCTGTTTGGCACCTCCCCGGAGGAGGAGGAGGAATCCTCCTCCAGTCCTCTCCCAGAAGCCGACCTCCATTCTTGAGAAAGACAGGGATTAACTGAGCCAGCAGGGCATGTAGATAACGCAGCTGGGGAGCACAGGGAGTGCTGCATGGCTTCAGCAGAGTCCTGTTACATAGCAGTGACCACAGCGGGGAGAAAGGAAAAGGCCTGGAGAGCACAAGAGGGGCTGCAGCACACGAGGTAGTGCCGTGCCTGGTGAACACCACCTTGCGGGTTAAAAGAGGTGGTTTGAATTAAAGGAAGGCAATTGTCATTAATTTTAGATTGATTGGTGTGCAGAATGGGTATCCTAGGCTTATGAAGAGTGTCTTAGTACTGGAAAAAAAGGAAGGAAAAGGTGAAGGAAAATGAGAAAACTGAATTGGTCGTGATGATAATACAGGAGTTATATATTGATGTCATATATAGTTTATGTAAATGCACACCCATATGCAGTAGCACATACAGAAGATGCACATACACGTCCTGGATTTTATGCAAAATAAGAAAAATTTCAGTTAGCCAAGTTGTTCTGATGGATCTAAGATACCCAGTGCAGATTGACTTACTCAGTATTTGTGCTTGCTAATGCCAAAAGCCCACACACTGTAACCTGACTGTAAGCAAAACATAAATGAAAATAAAGCACAGAAATTAAAACAAAATTACCTTTGGTTGGTGAAAGATGAGACATGAGTCACATCCTGATGTGCTGCTAAAAAGTTGTGCCTCCCGGGATGTGAAATTTTCTTGGAGAATGTTTAGGCTGGTAGCTGTGATTTGTGCACAAAACCAACCATCATGAGAAGAATCTTGGTCAGAGTGGTCACAGGCACGATAAGGTAAAGACATCCAAAAACTAAAAAAACCTAAAAGCTAAAAACAATATCTTCCTCTGAAAGAAAGCCAAGAGCCTGTGCAGTTCCTAGAGAACAAAACTTGGAAAGTAGCCCAAAAAAAATCAATTGCATTGGTGTAGCGTACTGGTATACTGGGCACAGTCCGATGTTAGCTTAGTCAAATAGTAACTATAAAAGTTTAAATATCTTTAAATTATCTACTTTGCAGTCAAAATTTTTTTTAAGTGAATCAGAGAGCTTTCTGAATACTGGATTTAACTTCTCAAGTTTTGAAGAATTGGAAGGATTCCAATGAAAAATTAAGAAGCTAGTCTGCTGACATTTTAAAGAGATAAATGGCATAACAGGGGAAGTTATAGGTCAGTTAGGATGATATTGATGCTGGGAAAAAATAGCAGTGGGACACAATCAAAAACAGTTAGAGTACAAGAATTCAATGAATGTTAGTAAGTGAGGTTGCAGGCATAGAAAAGGGATTCTACTAAAATAAATTCACTCTGTTCATTGAAAAGATTGTGTTCCTGGCTGACAAAGCTAATTCTGTTAAGGTACGTTTCAATTCCTTCCAAATGTGACTTTGAAATATTTTGAATTCTGATTAAAAACTAGTAACCTGCCAAAGCACTATTCCACATATTAAAGAAATCAGAAATTAATGAAGTGACTGAAAACTGTATTTACCAGTGGGGGATCTTCAGTAAAGGGGTGTGTGCTTCTAATATGGTCCCACAGAGGTCTGGGTTTAGTCTATTGCTGCTGAGTATTTTCACTGATAGTCTCAAAGCATAAAAAGCCTTTCTAATTAAGGTAGTTAATTGCACAAGATTTATGGCATAGTAAATAAGGATGAAAGCTTCTGATGGATGCAATGAAAACTGGGTAACTTGTTAGGCTGAAAGCAGTTGAAAATACATGAGTATATCCTAATATATATACAGCAACAAGAGAAATGTGTATATGATGACACAGTTTGGGGTAGTGCCAGTGTGAATCCCAAGAAGAATATCCATAGTGGGGGCTGGGAAGTGCTCTCAGAGCAGCTGTAGTGGGACTATTTCAGGGAGTGTTTTGGAATTACACCTCTGGGGAAACTGCTAAGCTGGGAAAGTTCCTGTGTTGTACAAGGTCACACAGAAATCTCATGTCCCTGAAATCAGCTGTTCAATTTGCCTGCAGAGAGCCTCCTGGCAGGCAGGCAAAGACTCTGCTCAGGTGAGTTGGAGAGGGAGCTCTGAGAAAGCCTTCTTTGAGAGAGCACAGGCAGTGTAATAACTTTGCCAGGCAAATTCTACCTTCTTTAGGGGAAAAGTGGCCTTTAGATGTAGCTCATGTTTTAGGGGGAAAGCCTGGAAATTCAGGAGGAAGGAAAGGCCAGCATGAATTGAGCAGGGATAATGGTCAGGTTGAAAGACTGGGAAGACTTAATTTGTGCCTCATGGAGCATCAGCACGGAAAAGATCTTTGTTGGACCTGTACAATATACATATATGTGTGTGTATGTGTGTGTGTGTGTGTGTGTGTGTATTTATATTTATATTTACACACACACATATGATATACATATATAGATATATATATATGTTATGTCCTCTGGAAAGCTGTGGAGTAGGGAGGTGAAAATTGATTGTGTCAGCCATAAGCCACCTTGCTCATCCTGGTGATAGACACTAAAAGACCAAAAAGAAACAGGCAGGTGGACTATGAGAAAAGACACCTGAGCAATTGTTTTCTTCTGTGTGAAGTTGTCTCCTCACCTAGAGCAAAGTTGTTGAAGACCCTTGGACCTGGGACCTGCCGTTAGATTTGTGTCCTGATAGGCACCAGATTCATGAAGCAGAAGGTTTCTGTGTTGGCAAAGGCAAGGTGATTCCATTTCTGATGGGAGCCTGTGTTGTTATGAACTCTTAGGAAGAAAAATATTATCTTTGGCTGATAGCCTTACATGAAGGGCCGCATTTTGAAAGTGACCTTGACCTGCCCTTGAAACTTGCACCTGCTGTTCTGCAAGCACAGAGTTGCTGGCCAGAGATTTACTCTCTTCCATTTCTATAATTTGATTTAGCAGGCAGAGATACAGCCAGGCCGTTAATGCAGTAAAAAGTTCACCAACACACAGACTATGCTGCTTGTCTGCACACGAGCCTACTGTGTTTGAATTTTATGGCACTTTGGCTTTTGATTTCAAAGTAATTTATACCCCATACTTGCACATGGCTCACAAGGGCATGTGAAAATTCACAAGCTATTTTTGAAATGTCTTCCAGTGTTTGCATTTAATTCTGTCAAATGAACCATATGAGAATTTGCTGGTAAATCCAAATCGGGTGGGATGCTTTGATTTGTGTTGTGCTAGACTGCTCTGTGACCACATGGGTAGAACTATCCAGGTAAAAAGCAACTCTGGTTAATTTCTGGCAAAGGGTTTGTGTCAGATGACAAAAATGGTTGTAAGAAAAACAGACTTCCAGATGAGTGAAGAAACCAAATCTGTTCCGTTTAGAAAGGAAAGATGGAGTACGTGAAATGATAACAAGAGAAAAGGGCATCCCTGAATTTGAACATCAGCTTCAGATTTGAAGATTAGCCTAAGGAGATTTTTTGTCATGTAGTTCTTAATGAATCTATAGTGGTCACAAAAACATTTGAGACTGTGTAAATTGTTTAGTGAAATTCAAAAGTGGGCATGCTGAAGCTACTCCCAGGCACATGGTGGATGGTTTGATCCAGGGCCAGGATCTGGACTAGAGGATCCTTTTGGGTCCCTTCCAAATGAGCATATTCTGTGATTCTGTGAAGTTATGGTGGAAAAAAATGCTTTTAAAAGCAATAGTATGAATTCCTTTTCTACTGGTAGAAACTAGGAAGGAGCTTTTCCCATTATTGCATTCCATAGGCTTGTTTATAGAAAGGACACCAGGGCACGTGTCATTCCTATTTGGTCAGGCGTGAAAATTGTCATGTGCCTCCAGAAGCAAGTAGAAAAGCAAGAATTTTAACATTCAATAGCCAAGCATCATTTTATGGGTCCTCGAGATACTTTTGTCTGATATAGCCATTTGCAAACAAGCAGAATTCTTGCTGCTTCTGCTTTAGTTGTATTGTCATATGGTAGTCTTATCCAAAACTTCCAAAAACCAAATATGATCAAAGTAACGATTTTTTTGTCTTTCCATATTAAACCCTACAACCTGCTTCCCTTTCAGAGCATTTTTGTGGCATAGCTGCAGATGTTAATACAGTTGCCTAAATTCTTCAGGCCTTCCCTTAGGATGGAGTTCTTGTTTTTCCAAAACAGACACAGTGCACGCAACACCTCATCAAATAGTCAGCTATGCCTTCAATTTTATAGCAAATAACAAAGCTTTTACTGGAAAGCAATCTTGCCATATAAACAGTAGCTAAAAACATATGTAACTGTCCAAACACTTTGGAATTGTCTACTAAAGTAGACTTCTAGTTGTTGAAAGAGCAATACATAGAAATTCTGAAACCTCTAAACTTCTGGTGTGATTTAAATCCATTGCATGATACATACCAGTGCAATGTCTGCTTAATACTGTGGCCTTATCAAGTCTGTTGCCCATTCACATTCTCTGGAAGCCTGGGATGATAGCAAAACATATGTGGGCATCTTTTCTGAGTAGCCTGCCAGATTAAAACACTGCCAGTTCTGATACACACATGTGCTATATGGAAGTTCAGAAAAGATCTTTGAGATCTATCAGAGATGTCACATCAAGCCCGCAATAATGGGAGTTTCTAAAGCAGAAGATCTGATAAGTTATGGCAATTTTACTGACCCTGCAGAGTGACATGTTTAAAAAGGGAGGAACCAACCTCATCAGGACTGCTAACAGAGTGGTGTAACAAAAAACACAAAACCAGCCCAGCCATTCATAGGGTGACAGATTAGACTGTTGCACAATAGGTTGTGGCCAGCAAAGTTATTGTCACAGAGTTGAGCACCTTCATATTTGACCTTATCTTTATTATTATAAACAAATTAATAATATAAATGCAAACATGTAGCAGTAATACATAGCACAATGTATTTTATGTAGCACAGTGTATAACTAGATTTACACTACCTTGATATAAAATGGGGTTTAGAAAATTTCTTGTACATAATGCTACTGGATATCAAAAAGAGGAAGAAAATATGGTAAAGAGTCTTTTACTGTGAGATGGAGTAAATCAGAAAGCCGCCTGAAAATGCTCAGAGCTTAAAGAAACAGGCTTTGGAACAGAGAGGAAAACTAGTGTAAAACCAGGAAGAAAATGGCTCACTGCAAGGTAGAAAGGAAACAACTTATTGTAGGCAACAGCCAAATGTGGAAACAATTTTGAAAGAGTTTCAGAAGAAGAGTGAAAGACATTTATGACAAACATTTATCTAGAGTACCTGTTGCTTGTCTCAAATCTGTTTAGGTATCATAGATTGGAGGTGACATTCTCTGGATGTTAAAAATTGGAGTAGAAAATAAATGGGAAGAACTAGTACCTTCTGATGACCAAGAAAATAGTCATGTAGCGTATGTCCACACAAACCAGAAGGCAGGCATGTGCACCTATTTCTGAGATCTTTACTCTCTCACTGCACAGTTTGTCACATCACGCACCACGAGGGACAGAGGAGCTCCTCCTGTTCAGTTTGACTCCTGCAAACTTGTGCTCATGATCGTGTAAGTGTGTTGGCACTTGGGTTTGTGATTGGGATTGCATACCAATCTCTCTAGATGTCTTTGTGGACCTGGATAACTTTTGCTGTTGTTGTTGCTCCTAGTGCGGCATCTTGGTGTCACTTGTAGTGTTTGGCCACTTGTACCTGTAAGGCTAAACACATGACTTCTGGAAGAGAGGGGAAGAGTGGTAATTAACTTAGAGCAGGAAAGAGATTTCTCCCGAGAAGGGAGAAGGGGTTACACAGCACAGCTACAGCAAACCCTGAGCAACCTGATTTGTTCTCGCAGACGTCTCTGTTTGAACAGAGGCTTGGGCTGAAACTTTCAAGTTGTCAGGATTCTAGGTCATGGTCACATATTTATCAAGGGACACTGATTTACAGCTTTCCAGGTTCCAGCTCCTGGACATGCTCTGATTTTTACCTGATTGCACTTCCAGATGACAGCTGGTATTCACTAACCCTATCTAAGCCTGGTTTCTTTAGAACAAGGGAGATGTGACATGCCTCAGGAGTTCTCCTGGTGTGCATAATGCAGGGGGTCTAGGGCACAGGAGCCTTTTGCAGGGAGAAGCACCCAGAAGTGCTCAGCACCTCAAAAGCTGTTGGGAAAGGCCTCCCAAACACTGTTAACTTCCACACTGACTCAAGCAAGGGTCAGTAACATTTGCTGAGGCTGAATTTGTCACTCTCACACTCACCAGATCTGCTGTCAGTTCTACCTGCGAAGGTCCCAAGAAGAAACCTCTACTGGTTCACCAGCAGGCAATTGCTACCTCTGAGGGCTGGTGAAGATTAGGAAGCAAAGTGGGAATAGACTGTCTTTGGCTCCAAAGGACTCTCTCAAGCATCTGAATCTTATATCTAGCCCATTTTCTTCTGCCCATGAGCCCCACACCCTGACTACCTCCCATCCTCCGGCTGCTGAGCTCCACTGCTCCTGTGCAAAGCTGCAACCCATTTAAATCAATTCTGACACCTAACACCTCTCTGTTTTCTCAGCCTGCCTGCCCCAAATATTTCCCTCCAGCCTTGACAGAACGGGTATTCACAGGGCAGCTCCAGAATAACAAGTTTCCATTTTTTGAGACGGTTGTATGGGGAGCTTTGTGGTGTGGCACCTAGCCAATGGGTGATCATTTAGCCAGGGTAGCTCACTACTGGGTAGTTAATTTGACGTGCTGAACAGAGTGGTTGGGCTCTCTCTGAAGTCCAGTCAGACACTTCTGGGTCCCCAGTATTAAATTATGCCTGATGTGCAATGCCAAAATATCAGCACTTGCGTGCAAACCTTGACTTCAGGGATGTTCATCATACCAGCAGTGGCTCATTTGCTCCGACACAATCAATTTTCTCCAGCAGTCACTGGGACCATTACCTGCTTTACAGAGAGATGTGAGTTGCATTAGGCTGTCCACAACCTCTGCATCACTAAGCCGGGAAAAATAAAAAGGTGAGGACATAGTGGCGACAAATAGTGCTGATGAACCCATAAATATAAGGCTGGGAAGAGCAGGTCCTTTCTCAGTGGTAACAGCCCAGGACTCTGGATTGACTCCTTTCCCAGGAAATATATCAAGTGTAGAAATGAGAGCATGGCTGCAGAGATGGATTCCCACTTTACACATGCTCTTTCTCCATCTCGTTTAGGGCTTGGACTGAATAATCGTTATCACCACATGGTAGCTATCAGGGACTAACTGACACATTATAAAAACCTAATGTAGCCAGTGCACATTGGAGTCTTTGCCAGCACCTCAATTGTTTGCCAGAACACTTTTGAGATAGACTGTTCTTGTGGTATTTGCATCACTGGCAAGAACCAGAAACAGAGGAAATCTGGAAAACATTTCTCAGGCATAGAAAAAAAAAATCTGTGAAGTGCTGTGGAGTCTAAGATGGTACTGAAACTCTGGTTCCTTATTCAAATGGCTGTAGAGCTTGGGAGTCTTTTGGGGCCTCAGAACAATATTTCTCACTTTCTGATTGTGTTAGAAATTACAGTCACTTGGTCTTGGTCATTTGTTTTCCCTGAAATTTTTGGACCATTTCTCTCCCAAAGTCTATGCTTTGGCATTGCTGTCCTTCTAACTGAGGAAATAGGAGAATTGTTCCTACTGAACACAGCTGCTTGAAAACCAGGGGGAAAATACTATAAATAAATTATTTTAATAAATTAAAAATACTATTAATAAAAAATGTACTCTTCTATGTCATATGGCACTGGCCTATCCTGCCACAGTGCTGTCCCCAAACTGCATGCAAGATCCTGAAGTCTCCAGGGAGCATTTGCTATCTGATTAGGCAGTTGCATATTAGGATGACAACTGGAACATAAACCAAAATAGCCATAAAGGAAACAGAACCGTCCCTCTGGAATAGATTTGCTCTGCCATTCATATCCATCTCTCACACAGAGATGGTTGTGCAAAGTGCTGCAACAGGACTGCTAGAGCCCCTCAATGGCAAACAGAGAAAAAACTGTCTCTCGACAAACACAGTTGGGATCTGTAGCACCCATTCACCAGAAAAGTCTGATATTTCAAAATATTTTTCATGCTGTTGAATGGGTGACAAAATACAGTTTGCCACTGCACCGGAATTATTGAGACATCCAGACTGAGTTTTGCCCGACATTTCTTACTAAGATGAATGTTTTTCCACAGATCAAAACTGTAGTTGTTTTATAAAAAAAAAAAAACTAACTGAACTGGAATGTTTCCACAGCAAGGGCCAGTTCATCTCTTTTTGTAGGGCCTCAGGAGTTGGGACCCTCTGTGTCACCTCTGCATCCTTTGTGGACAAGGATCTGAGTTGAATTTCCTCTTGCTGTTGCTCTGCTATGGTTCTCCCAGGCACTTTCATTTTGGTGAAAAAATACTTGATTGATTTGAATTGCTTCTCTTACTTTTGGGAATATTTATATTTTCTCCCCTGCCTGGGCAAAGAGAAACTTGCCAAACATCTCCAGAAAATTTTGTGGGAATGCTAATGTAAAATCCCTTCAATCAGTTGTGTAGAAAACCCTGTAAAACCCTGTGGTCAGATAACTTTCTATGAGAAATTTGAGCCTGGCATTCCTTTGAGTTGTGCTTGATAGAGTTAAATACATAATTTTTGTTTCTTCAGCTTTTACTCACTTTATTAAAAATTTACAGCAGAAAATGACATCTTTCATAACAATCCAGTGGGCCACTGGAGAGTTAGTAGGACTCTCTGCCTTCAAAAACATGCAAAGAACTGGGAATGGAAGGAATGTCTAATTGGACTGCTAATAATGCCATGTGGCAGAATATAAGGAGGAAAGAAGGAAGAAAATGTGCAGGACTAAAGAGCAGGACGGTTCCAAGCAAGAATGGCGGTGCATCCAAATAGAAAATACATACATTTTGCTAGAAGAATGTCAAATTCTGTGCTGAGAATTCCTGTCTCTTGATCCCACGGAGCACACACATTTTGGCCACAGGGTACCCAGTCCTTTAGAATGTTTTGCTGTCATCTCCACAAAAAGTGATCCCTGAAGTTTCCATCCTCTGTCCCAGGACTGTGCAGACAATTTATAGCACAGTTCATGAGAATTACTGGAGCAGACACCCTCATTCCTTTATGTGGGGATGCACCCGCGACTCCTCGTGCCCATTTTAGGACTTTATAAAAATTCTGTGATCACAACTGCATTACCCTGAGGCCACTGTTTCTCACCCCTGTGTGGAGGCTGCTTCACAGCCAGTCCTTTCTTCTTGTTTCAGATGTTTGAATGGTCTCCTTCAGCTTCCACTGAAGAAGACAATTCCACTCCTTTGGATCTTCCAGCTGCTAGGAGGCCTCAATGGAACTGGGTTTTCCAGCAGGAAAAATTCAATGCCTCTGGCTGGCAACAGAGCTGTACCTGTAAGGTAAGCAAAGAGTGAGAATGTCTGGAGGAAACAACCTCCCTGTGGGAGGGAGCTGAGAGAGTCAGCAGAATGGACCTGCCTTGTTCTCCTTCTTCTATAACATCTTCCTTTAAGATGTGAGTAAAATGGTGGTGGTGGAGGTAGGAGTTGGGCCCTTGGCATACTGGAGAGCTGTTTGTGTTACTATGTCTTATCAGACATGGGGGGAAAGGAAAAAAAAGAATAATTTAGTGTTCAAAAAACCCAGGAGGAAAACAGAAACTACCTGTGTCCTTAATGACTGACTGCAATTGCCACCTGGGTCCCCTGCTGGGTGCTAAGTGGCCATGGAAATGCACACCATGGTCACACTGAGTGGGAGCTGAGAAGCTGAGGAGTGCTGTGCTGACATGGCCCTTCCCCTGTGTGGCTGGAGGCATTTGACACCTAATCGTTTTTGATCCAAGCAGATCACCTTTCTGGGAAGTTGCTTTGTCACTGGCAAACAGGGGGCAATATGGTACCAAGGTGTCTGGCAGGCTGTGGACTGTGGAGGTGAATGGAAGAGCTGGTGTTCAGATGGAGGTGGAAGAGCAGCCTGCTCTCAGATGAAGTGCTCTTAATGCGAGATTTTTGGAGCTCACTCTTCAGTGTCTCCTATCACCTCATGACTTACACTTCTTTTTTCCTCAGGATTAATTTAATTTGAACATCAGGGTTTGCACCTTAACCTCCCAGTCTGCAGGGAGTGGGGAGAGGACCTGCATCTCAGTAAAATGTTAGCAGTGGCTGATATCATAAATCAGAGGGATTTTAGAATCTGATGACAAACCGAATTCTTGTCAGAAAAGAGCAGAGCTGACCCCTCCCAAACTGTCATCGAAGCTGGGTCATAAAAATCACAGCTGTCACCAAAGCATGCCAGGCCTCTGGGGGACATGCCATCCTGGGGACTCATCTGCTGCTTCCATGGCCAAATTCCAAGCCCTCAGGCACATTCCACTTGACATTTTGTCACATCTCTTGCTGGTGCATCTGTTCGGGGGTATTAACTCTTTCTAAATCACTTTATCCCTTTTTTTTTCCCTCAGAAAAAAACAAGACTATGGGAGATGAAGAGGTCTGAGCAGTGGTCTGTGGCACAAAACAGAGTCCAAATGTTTAAAACTTGGCAGCATCTGTAGTAACTAATCCTGTAGGCAACATTACTACAGCAACAACATCAGAAATATAGGCTGTATTCACATAAACTTCACAAAACAACTTCAGCTCACATTTGTACATACAAAGTTACAAGAGATCTTCCCAGCTGTGGCCCTTTGAGCTTTGTCCACAGACAGATCTCTGTCTCCAAAGGAGATGGGTGAGCGTCAAGTCAGACCATGGTGACTGTGGTTGACCTGAGGTGACTGTACACTCTGCAGCAGCAAAGTGCAAGAGCAGAGACATTGAGACACCTTTCTCAAACCATTTGAGATGGATGGAGTCCATGGATGGGGTTCAAGCTCTGAGATGCCTCTGTGTGTGTGAATCAAAATTTTTCTATCCCACCTGTTCATGATAACCAAGCACAGACAGTGAAATTTACAGCCATCTTGTCCAGCAGGGATGGCAGCAGAGAGGCTGTGTCTCCAGGCAGCAGAGAGGCTGTAATGTGCTCAAGAGTGACTGCTCCAGAATCACAAAATTTGAATGCATGTGGGATAAAGGTCAGCTGGTTTCACTAAGGATGGGGAATGACAGCCATCTGGCCTAGGAGAGCATGGAGAGTACTTGCTGGACTTCTCATGTTGCTAGTGACAAAACTTCTAAGAGTTACTAAAAATAATATGTGCTAATTTCTTTACACGCAGTGTCCCGCATCCTGGATGAGATAGGTCAGTACCAACTCCGAACATTTATTAAGAGTTAATAAATTTATTATATTTAAATAAATATATTTATAGATTTATATCTTATTTACTAAGAGTTAATAGATAACCTGAAGGTCAATGTAAATAAATAAAGTCATAATAATAACAGTAATACGATAAGAACAATAATAACAATGATAATGACAAAAACAATAACTGAATGATAAAAGCTAATTAAAAAACAATACCTAATACTCCCCCCACAAAACCTTGCTTGAATATGGGTCTCTTTTACAACAAAACTGTAAAGTCCAAAGTGTTCAGTGCACACTGTATTCCTGCTATAAAGACAAAATAAAGTATGATATTATGGATGGAATAAAAATTTTGCAGTCTGTAGCAAAGGAAAGTGTAAGACAGAAGCTACCTTAACTAAACAATGAAGTTTTTTGAACTTCTGGAATCATATTATTTTCACAAATCCTGTGAATCTGGGAAAATTTGAACGTTTTGGAGGATTCGTTTGCTATGGGGGGTTAGGAAAGGATAGAGCCATAGCAAATTTTTGAAACTTGCAAATGCTCATTTAGTTTAGAGGATGAGAGCCCACAGTTTGTAAATCAAAGGCTCAGAGAAAGTCACTTGCATTGAACTTCTCAGTAAAAGTCTTACCTCCCTTTGCCCTCAGTATGCTGCAGACGCCCTCAGTTCTGTATAGCTCTCTGAATGAGCAAGAGCTGAAAGCAAATTCAGTTCATCTGGATTTTACCTTGTTCCCTGCAGGTATCAGAAGGATGTTTCTCCTTGGCGTTCTGCTGACCAAACATGTTCTAGTGTGCTTTCAGGCTTTTGGAGTGAGAAGAAATGTTTGTTTTCTTGCTTTGCTTTTTTCTGAGGGCTGAGAAACCAGAGAAAATAAAAGGCAGCTTCTTTGAGTGAGAGCTCTTTGCTGCAGGTGCCTGGGGGTGATGCCCTGTGCCCCCCTGTCCAGGGTCACAGACCCTGGCTTGCTTGAGGTGCAAGTGGGGCCTCCCCAAGCTCAGGCTGGTGCAGTCTTGGAGGCAGTTTCCCCTTCTGCAGTACAGGACACACTTTGTTGCAGGGCTGTCTCTTGTGTTCAGGGAGGCTTCCCTGCTTCTGTTGGGATGCAGGCACAGGGCTTGTCAGAAGATTCTGCCATGCCCTGTCCTTGGCTTTGTTCAGGCTTTGGCCTTGGAACTGAATGCAAAATGATGTAGACAACATGTGTACCACAGGTCAGTGATACATGGGAGGTTTCAGCAGACATCTTGTGGGCCCTTCTTCCCTATCAATCTGTGAAAATACAAGAGTAACTTGAGAAGGTTCTGAACAATTACTAAAATGAAACATTTTAAAGTCCACTGACTAGGTACATTTTACCAAAGAGCTTAAAAAATACTTGCAGAAGAGGGCTCTGAACTATTCCTCTTGCTATTTCATGGATCCTGGAAGAGTGAGACAGTTCCAGATAACTGGGGGAAAAAGCTCATTGTTGCTCCTGTGTTCAAGGGGACAAATGGGATTGCTCAAGCAAACACAGGCACATTAACCTGGCATCAATCCCAGGGAAAATTATACAAAGACACATAGGAGACATGGCTGGTAAGGAATTAAAGGATACTGATGCAATTAAATACCACTGGTATCATAATATGGAGAGAAAATCCTGTTGGAAAAAATTAACAACTCTTATTCGAGAATGATTATGGTGACTGATAAAAGTATGTTGGCTGGCCAAAGCACTTGATTTTGTGTGATAACTTTCTGATGTGAGCTTCAACTCGTACAAATGTCTACAACTGTTGGTAAAGAATCTTCCTCTGAAACTGTGGGGGTTTCTCTCTCTGTCTCTGTGTCTCTCTTTTTTTTAATGGGAGCTTGTTTTGTACAGGATTTTTCCCATTTGGAGAATCAAAACCATATGTTTCAGTTTTGGTGTATATTGAAATATTTCAGTTTGCTAAATGGAGGAAAAGCCTGACCATAGCTGTGTCTGAAATCCTGTTCTTTGTGAGGAAATCATGAGGACTCTCAGTGCTTACTTGAACAATTTTGAGTTTATCGATCTGCAAGCAAATAATTCAGACAGTGGATTTACTCAGCAGGCCTCTGGAGTTAGAACAGCAAATCTAAAAAATAAATCAATAGCTTTGAAAGCTCCAGGCCCCTGAAGCTGGAGCCTAGACCAATCTCTACCAAATAGAAAGGGGAAAGACAGAGCTTACCAGGCACTTTCCCCAGTAGCACCTTATCTGCTAAGCCTCTACTACAAAAGCCTGCTTTGAAAACAGCTGTTGCAGGCAACCAGTGCAAGCACAAGACTTCTTGCAGTAGTGCTCTGACTCCTGACAGCAGTGTGCAATGCTCCTGAGGGTTAATAACACCCTCCTTGCTGGCACCACAGCTCGGTGCTGCACAGGCAGCCTCCCCCCTGCATTGTCACCCCTGGCAGCACGTGCTGTGTGGTGGGTGGGTTAGAGTCCTACAGCCCAACACAGCACAGTGGAAGGACATCAGTGCTGTTACCCATCCACATTAGCTTGAAGTTTGGTCTTTAGGTTCCATAAGTTTTGTTGTTTTCAAAGGGGAAAATGAGAGTGTAAGGGTCCTTGTTTCTCTTCATGCCCATTCCTTCTCACCTCCATTGTCTCCTCATTACCTCTGTGGCTTTTTCAGTCTTCTCCCTATCCTCAGAAACCCTGAGTGGTTCTTCAGCCCCCATTCCCAAAGGTTCCTCCTTCCCAAACTGTCTTTATCCTTTTTTTTCTCTTCCTTTGATCCCTTTCATCTCCCTTCCTGGCCACCCATTGTCCCCATCCTTTCTACCTCTGAGATTCCCAACTGTAGCAGGTTTCCGCATTCCTCATCCTTGCTCCTGCTAGCTGCAGAGTTTTAACCTCTTGAAAAAAATCTCTTACTCTCCCATATCCTTTAACCTGTTGAATCTGGAAGCTCGTGGTGACACAGCTGCAGTGGCAAAAGGGACCTCTAGCAAACTGCCCACTCCCAGGGCTGCCACTGTAGCCTCACAAGCTCTCACTCTGCCCCTCAGCTGCCAGGTCAAAGGGTGGGTTTTTCCTTTTTTTCCTTTTTGGGGGATAGCTGTGGGGGTATTTTGAATATTGCATCAATAGCTATTCATTGGTTGTTCCTGAACTGCTCTGATCCAAAAGGAAAGGAAATCAAATGCAACTGTGTTGATCCCGGGTTTGCTGCTTTTATCCTTCAAAAGGCGTTTAAGAAGTCACGCGCATATGGCAGCGAAGAACCATCACAGAAAAGGATCGCATGTTGCATAGTAAATATTGACAGACATGCAGCAGATATCTGTCCCACTCCTTTCTTTTGCTCTCTCCCTCTCTCCCTCTCTTCATTCTTCTATCTCAACAGCCAGCCCTGTTTCTGCTTTCTTCCATCTGGCAGCTCTCACAATAATCTCACCCACCTGTTAAATGAGAGAACGTCAAGTTAAATTTACAGCAGGGCCTGGAAACAGGATGCTACAGAAAAGTATTTTAATTAAAATCCTCTAATTGAATGCATGCTTCCTTGTGAAAAGGGAGCTGCCAAGAAGGGCTTGATGTCACCACCTCTACCCCCATTTGCCACAAAAGGAGCGCAATTAAAACCAGCTCTCAAGGTGGAAAGAGGAAAGGGCATTTCCAGGGAGTTTTCCAGGGTCACCCTTGCAAAACTGTTGGATGGTTCATGGGAGGCTTTTGCCGTTTCACCAGAATCAGAGGTGAAGATGGTACAACAGCTGCACTGCTTCTCTCAGGCATTTCGCAGAGTAAGAAGCTGTGTGTGTAAGGAGGGGGCAATATATGTGTGAAACCTGGACTCTGGATAGAAATATGACAAACATAAATCCTGTCTGATGTAGAAATCACTGTTGCACAAACTCTCCTGGGAATGCTGTGCTCTGCTTTGCTAGGCAATCAAGTGGGATTTTAAGACCTGGTTTGCTGGAATAGACACAAGAATGGACAGCAAAGGGTTGATATGGAAAGGAAGATGGCAAGACACCTCAAGAGCTCCCATCCAGAGAGTCTGGATGACCACACCTGGTGCAGCTGTTCGGTGACTCCAGACACAGCCCAGAGAGAGAGAAATAACAGGGTGGGTAGGTCCAAAGAGTCAAAGGTGGGAGGCAGGAGGAAGTATTTAGGGAGAAGGGGGAATTAGCAAGTGCTGTAGAACTGCGTCACTGCCATGTAACTCTAGCTCTTCTAAATACTATGCAAATCCGTCAACACCATAGATTTCCTGTAAGCATGAAATCTCTGACTTTTCTTTCCTTGTTAGACAGTGGTTAACTGTTACGAAAAGCAAGTTACAGAGGATAAAATGCACAGCACGTGCCTCTACCTAAAGGCACAGTGATACCAATAACAATTAGTGACATTCTGCAATATTTACAGGTTTTTCCTTTAAGCTGCCCACAACACATGGAGGGGAAGTTTGGCACCACCTCATTCCTGTGCCTCCAGGCTGGTAAAGGTCATTTCCTGCAGGCCTCAGGTCACAGAGCAGAGAAGTTCCCGGCACCCTCAGGTGTTAGCCAGCCCTCCTTCCTTGACAACAGAGAATCCTTTCATAAAACACATTTATTTTACATTTTGATATTTTAATGCTTCATTGGCCTATTTAGAAATTGGAAAATCTTACATCCCCTCTTGAGAAATCTGGCAGGCATGTTTGGCTCATGCTGGGAAAGCAAAACCACTGGCAAACCCTCCAGCCTTCACTAAAATTTAAAAAGGACAGTCCAAGTGTTAAAGGCATTTTGAAAAGGCATTCCCTTTGGGAGTGCTGGGGACTCAGAAAATGAAGACCTAGAGAAGAGTGATTTTTTTATACAGGAAACTCTGGGTTGCAAGGATGATTTCCAAGACAAAAAATACAGCTCCCCAAAACACAGGTCATGGATCTAGGGTAATGGAGAATAGAGAAGCCATGACTTTCACCCTAAGCTTTTTGAGTCTCACCTACATACTTAGCAGCAGCTCTAAAAGAAAGTGAGAAGCTCTAAGAGAAAGTGTTGTTGAGCGCAGTAACAGTTTGCACGCCAGGAGCAGCATTTGCCTATCCTTCAGCAACTCACATCACCAAACATGCTCTGGAACGTGCTTGAGCGTTGCTTTGGGGTTGAGGAGCAGAGCTGGCAGAGCAGGAGGGCAGGGCCAGTACTGCAGATGTGGGTAGGCTGAGAGTAGGGACAGTGGCTGGGGAGAAGATCTTCAGATGGATTGGAAAAGAACTACTGGGAATAGAGATGACTCTGCCAGGCAGAGCTCAAAATGGATATTTTCATACACATAACATCTTCGGCAACCCAAGATAACGGCAATGTCCCATAGATGCTTAGTATGTGTTTTAAAGAAACACCTAGTGACAATGTTCACTGGCTGAAGAACAAGTCTAGTCTTAAACTAGCACATGAAAATGGAGAAATGCCCTTGAGAACTGAACAATGCTTTTGTAAAAACATTGCTTTATATCTGTATGAACCACAGTGTGCTACAGAAGGTATTAAATGAGCTTGGAAGAAGGGTTCAGATCCTCAGCTGATGAAACATTTCTGTCGTTTACAAAGCTTGCATTTTATTTCCTAAGAAATCTCAGGAGTTTGCAGGCATATAATGAAATATTAAAATTCTGCCTAAAATCCTTTAAGTAACCTACAGCATCATGAGTGTCCAGCCATTCACCCAATTTGGACCCCATGAACCTTGTAAGTCATTTTCAAGCAGTCAGAAGGCAACAGCTCAGGAGCAAGAGACAGCAAAACAGAGCTGGTGCCACACTACAAGCCTTGCACATATGCTCAGAGTGACAGGAATATCCTCTCCTGCCCAGTTGTTATCAGGCTGTTAAGCTGATATATAAAAGAGTGAGAAGTGTTGTCACTTGCAGCTGGGGATCAACAGGGCTGATTGAGCTCCAAAGCAGTGGCTATAAGTAGGAGAATCAGCGTCATTTTCAAGGAAGTTTTAAAAGTGGAATAAAAGATAGAAATGAAAGAAATGAACAGAGGTTCAGAGAGAGCAAGTCTGAAAGGAAATTCCCTGCAAACATTTAGGCATTCCCTGATGCTGGTGATGGAGAAAGGGTAAATGTGAGCAGTCACAGAGACTGTGTAAGACCCTGTTGGTGTTCTAATGAAGGAAACACTCATCTGGGTTCAAGCAGTGCCCAGCTGAGGAACTGTCTGCAAGGGGAGGTGAGACAGGTCAGTGGGTGGTTGTTTTGGGTCTCCTGGTAAAACTCAGCCCTGTGCTGCAGCTGGCCTAGAGAAGTGGGGGCTTCTCTCGGTGCTCCTAAGAGACAACCCTGCCAGCATGCAGGGAGGGCATCTGGCTGCCTTCTTGTGGCTTTTGGCAGCCTCAGTAATCACAGGCAGCGTCTGAGAAAGAAGTGGCAACTGAGCTCGCTGTTCCCTTCTCGACGCTGTCACTCCGAGGTGGATGTGACGCCAGGCTGTGTGGCCAGAGCCCTGTGTGGGTGTGAGAAGCTGGCCCTGTCTGTGTCAGCCTACATCTGCTCTCTGGGGACCCAGCTCCAGTTTCTAATGCTGCCAGGCTGGTGTTCCTCGCTGCTCCACTGACTGCTTCTGAGGAAAATGTTAATCATGGGGATTAGTTACAAAGAAAAGACTGTGAAGCCCAAACCACTCAGGTTTGTAGCACTGCTACTGGCACACTCCCGAGCTTGAAGCACGTCTGAGTCACTACCATCAGATAAATGAGTGTAATATTTCTGTTGAGGGAGCACTGAATTTCGCAAATATTAAGGTTTTAATGGAAGAAATAATCTAGTGTGAGTGTATCTCTGGGAATACCACATTGTCAAATATGGAGTGGAAGCCAGAGCTAAGGGTGCTCTAGAATACCATGGAGAGGCCCTGGAAGTCACCCACGTTGTGACACCATCCAAGGGGTCATTGAAGATATAGATCTCTGGGTTGCATACAGCTGCAGATGGATCTGTGCCCACTGCTAGAATGTATCAAAGTTCAACACTTTGGGGTGTTTGAGGCCTGCAGAGGGCACGAGCACTTCCCATTGCTTAGCAGTTGCTTATCCTTCTCCCAGGAAGTGGGTGCCAGCTGCAGAGGAGTGGGCTGGATCTGTCATTCCATTCCTAACCTGCAGCTGTAACCACCCATCCCTCTGCCTGCCAAGGGTCACATCCTGCAGGGATTAGCTTTGGAAACCTGATAATGTAATGAAGAATCCCAGGTGTTGTTCAGAGGAAAGGTTTGACTCTTCCCCTAGTAAAAGAGAGACAGAGTGTATTGGAATTTTTGTCACATAGTGTAAGTTCACAGGTTATTTTGGTGACCAGCTGTCCAGAGCCAAGCTGTGTTGCTGGGTTCTGGGAACACCTTTGATTTTTCTCGTACTTTTGAAAAGTGATGAAGAACGGGGTGCTCCCAATCCCATCAATGCCCTCAGTGACTCTTTTCTGAGTTGTTTGTGACCTCTGTGAGTTCCTTGCTCCTTGACAATGGTGACCAAGAGCAGGGAAGCAGCCCCAACCCCTCCAAGGCTCTTGCCTCAACCTTTCTCACAATTTTCCTCAATGACGTGCACCCCTCATGTCCTCTGCAGCTCTTTGCCATTCACATCCTTGTTCTGGACCATTCTCTTCTTGCATCATGCTTCTCTAAGCTCCATCAAACTCACCCATGTCACTGCACTCCCTCCTGCGCTCTGGACCCTCTTCTGTGCCTCCAAGCTGTGACCTTAGCTAAATACAGCTGCCCTCTCTCCCTGCCCCTACTCCTCAGGTTCCCCCAAATTCCCTGTCTGGATTTTTAAGAAGTTGCCCCTTCCCTCTGCCTTTCAAGGCTCATCCTCCTCTAGTTCTGAGTGACCTGCTGCCTCTTAGAGGCTTTCATTTTCTTGAGCATTCAGCCAGTGGAACACTATTGACATCTTGGCTGAGGACTGTCTGAATCCAAAATTACTGGGAACAACTGCTCTGTTGGTCAAGAGTCTGATAGCAAACATTGGAAGATGGAGCTGTTTTAGTTACTGTTAATTTGTGTCAGCAGATCCTGAGGAAAAAACATCAATATTGGATAATTCAAGGCTCATTAGACATGGTCGTCTCTCTTGTTCTTTACTTGGGCTCCCTGCTTTCTCTTGAAGGTCATTCAGCCTTTCCTCTCTCTTCAATGACTTTTGCTTTTCTTTATCCTTACCAGTATTTTCTCCCTGGTGTTCAGATAATAATGAGTAAATTATCTCAATTTAAAATGAAAGAAAAAATAATGAGTCTCAAAAAACACCCTCAAGACAATGTCTATTTACAATCATAGAAAAAGCTGATCTTGAGCTGTACAAATCTTGGAGAAAGACTCAAAAACAAACTGCATATGAAACTGCAAACAGGGTGGAGGGGGAAGAAAAAGGAAAATGCATGACAAATCCACATGAAGTGTCCCAGACAGCTTTTGTCTGCACAGAAATGGTTTTATGGGATTCTCTGCAGAAAAAGGAACAAAAAAATTAAGGAGTTGGGTTCAAAAGATCAAGTTGCATTTTCATTGATCTCAGACTTGTAAGAGCTGCCTCATCAATCACAGTTGCTTAAAAATTCCTATTAATGGCCTCAAGTGCTGGGGCTGCCCATATGGTTCATCTTTGTAGCATTTGAGCAACTCCCTGGGAGCAGTATGAGATCTGTCAGTGTCAGATCCAGGCACTCTGTGCCCATCCCTGCATTCCTGCAAGTGGTGCAAGGAGAATAACCATCACTACGAGCCTGAGGAGCTCCATCTGATCCAGGACACGAGGAGCAACAGAGGATGAGAAAATAATAAAATCCAAATAATTTGGCTTTCAGGGATACTGGAGAACTGCAGACCTGGGTGAAAGTCCCAGTGTGTAGTGCAGGGGTGTACGGGCACAGCTTCAAGCCAAGGTGATGCATGGCATTGCACAGGAGCGAACACTGTTTGCTCTCAAGGAGCTGAGAAGAACACGGTTGGTGGAGGCTTTCAGACTGGACAGGAAAAATTCAGAGGAGTTTCCCCCAACATTATTCTGAATGATGTGATTAACTCTGGGGTAGGCTGGAAGCCTTGTCAGGGACAGCTGGAGCTTGTCTTGTCCTGAGCAGCAAGGAGAGCTGTTCAGACAGAGCTCTGCAGGTGTCCAGGCAGGAGCTGTGCTCCTCCCTGCTGCATCATACCCTTGGGCACCTCATGTGCTTTGACATTGGCTGCTGCCCTTGGCATTGGACATCCATAATAGTATGGGTAGTATACTAGGAATGTTCTTGATGAGCACATTTCCCCTGTTCCAGAGGACTATCCCATCTAGCCAAACTGACTTCATGCCCTTCATGCTGGCAGTTTTCCTTGGAGAAAATTCAGATCCAAAATTAACAAATCTGTCTCTCTGATGGGCACAATTTTTTCTTTGTAGTAAGTTCTCCTTCTTTCTTGCACTGGAGAATTGTCATGAGGACACATTTTTTAACAAGATCTTCAACTCAAGTCCACATTGGATTTAAGTAACAACAAAATAACTCAGAAAATACTGAAAATAACACTGAAAATAACCGTGCCTGACTTTGGGAAGAGTTAAAGCATTCACTTTGCCACTGTTGTCCCAGAAGCTGAGTTGTGTTTTCAGAGGCATGGAACAACTCTCCTGGGAGGAAAGGTTGAGAGCTGTTGATCCTAGGCAAGAGAAGGCTCTGTGGAGACCCTATAGCAGCCTTCCAGTACCTAAAGGGGGCCACAAGAAAGGTGAGGACAGACATTTTAGTAGGGTCTGTTGCAACATGAAAAGGGGTAATGGTTTTAAACTAAAAGAGGATAGATATGGACTAGATATATGGCAGATCTCTTGTTTGGGGTTTTTTTACAGTGAGGGTGGTGAAACACTAGAAGAGGTTGCCCAGAGAAGCGGTGGATGCCCCACGCCTGGAAATATTCAGGGTCAGGTCTGACAGGTTTCTGAGCACCCTGGTCTAGTTGAAGATGTCCCTGCTTATTACAAGGGGTCAAACTGGATGACTTTGAAAGGTCCCTTCCAACTCAAACCACTCTATGATTCTATGATAGGTGTAGTTGGACAGTTTTTGGAATCTGAAATAAACACCAGGGACCAGCAGATTGCTGATTTCATGGAGAAGTTTTAATGTGAGCCATGACTGTTGACATATTTGTTCACCACTCTACTCTTATTGGAATGGAATAAAACTGCATTGGGCGAAATTCAGGTTGGATGTCAGGAAAAAGTTCTTCACTGAGAAGGTGGTCAGTCACTAGAAGAGGCTCCCCAGGGAAGTGATCACAGCACCAAGCCTCTAGAAAGAGAATCTGGATGATGCTCTCAGTAATGCTGTTTAGTTTCATGTATTCCTGACAGGAGCTGGGTGCTAGAAATGATGATCATTTTGGCTCCCTTCCAAGTTGAGATATTCTACAGTTCTGAGCAGAGCAAGTAGAAGCCATCAATACTGCCAGGAGGACCTTTGAGTTTCCAGAGTCTTGCTGTAGAGAAATCTGCAAGGGGAGAAGAACATTCACAATCCCTGCCCCCCCCGTGCTCTTGGTTTACCCCCAAAGGCATCCCAGTTTATTAAAAAAGGTAAATACCTGTACCTGAATGAGGCCAGTAGAGTGTCAGAGAGTGATCACTTCTTCTTCATGTGGGCTGAGAATTACACGGATGCACAGCTCAGCTCCTGCTCATACCATGCCAGGGCTGAGTGAAGGAGCACCTCCTCAGGTCTGAGCACAGACAGAATGAGTGATGCCCTGAGAAAAGTCACTTGCCCCAGAAGCAGCAGACATGACAGCAGCATCAACCCCTGCTCTTCAGAGAGCCAGCCTGCCACAGGGAAGTGCTTCCAAGCAGGATTGAAGTTAAACTTGTTGGACTGAGGTCTGCCACATCTCAGGGACATGCACACTCATTCTTTGTGTGCTCTCTGCACACATGGACACTCACAGTTCCTTTACAATCGAGCTGTTTGCAATGCTGAATTTCAGTGCACATCACTATTTCACACATTTTCACCTAATCTCAAACTCTTGGGCAATAAATTTTTGAGGGACAAAAGAGGTTTTTTCTGCCTTTTCTGGATGTCTTTTCCTTATTAGTTCTATGAGGTTTCTCTCTTTGTCGCTTCAAATAAGGCATTCTGATTATTTTCACTTGGCTAGTTTGATCCTGCGTTGTACTTACAGGAGCAAGAATATTTTTTCTGGTGGCTGCCTCAGGATCCCGGCAAGATGCCATAGTCTGTTAGATGAGAAATGGTGACCTCATGGATAGGGGAAGGGAAAAGAGGAGGCAAGACTCAATTTTTGGTTTTCTACATTTAAATCCCATCAGGCTTTGTGTTTTCATTTCAAATTCTTTCCAAAATACTGTATCTATTTTCTTCCAAGATACTATGACTGAAATGACTTTACGCTTTGCCTCCAATGATTATTTTTTTAAACCAAAAGAGATTATTTGTTTTCTGAAGGATCTAAAACTTATCCAATAAAAAATACCCAGAAATAAAGAAGAAAAAAAGGGCAATAATCAAGTGCTGTAGAAATCAGCAAGTCACAAAAGAGTTAAAGTTCCTTACAGTTGGCCAAGTTAAATAAGACCTGGAGGGACACATGGTTCTCCCCCCAGCACCTCCTGAACTCTGGGGTGTGGGCTTGTGAAATGCCTGGGAGGCAAAGTTGGCCCCCATTGTGTCTTGTTTAATTTGGCTGCTTGAAGTACTCACTTTTTTTTTGTAATTTGGCTCTTCCTGCAGTTCTCACACCTTCCTTCAACATAAATGTCCTTTACATTTTCAACGTGCCTTTCCCCAGCCCTCCATTCCATATTGTTTGAGCAACTGCCTCTTTTTCGCTGTGCACCTACACGTGGCTGCTGGCTCAGGGCTGTGTTTACCCACACACAGAGGGAGAATCAAACCAAACTGCAGAGCACCATTGGCACAAGTGTTGTGTTTCCAAGGTGCACTTCTCAGCTCCGCAGTCCCGTAAGGAGCCAGGAGTTGCATCCAGGAGATTTCTGCTGGCCAGCAGCAGGACTGCTCTGGAGCAGCACACAATGATGAAGTTTTCCTGCCTGTGCATTGCAGCCTCAGCTGGAAATTCTTCCACCATCAACTTGACATGGGTCAGTGATAAAATACTATTCTTGGTCCCACTAAGCCTTCATGTCTGGGTTGTGTTGCAACAGCAACAGGAAAAATACAGCTCAGACTTGACACCTGCGCTTGGTGGTGTCAGCCATCACACAGCACGCTCTTCCCTCCCTCTGACTTTAATATTAAAGTATAAATCGAGCTGTATTACCTTTATACAGTGCCAAGCTGGCAAAGATGGGGACTTTGTCATTGCTTCTGCCAGTGATAACAGTTTTGCAATAATGCAGCAGAGATTGGCACACAAAAAGTTCCTTTTTTGGTTTACTCTCTGTAAAATGGGGATACAATGCCTTGATCAGCAAGGGAGCTGCGGGGATTTCACAGTTATTCTCTATCTGCTTTGACCATGGAAAGCTGAAGATAAATTTTGAAGTACTATCACAAAAAGGAGGTTACAGGGGTTTTTTCCCTCACTATACAGAGTAAAAAAAAAAAGGTGTATAAGAATTTATCAACAAAAAATGGAATTTAATAAAAAATTTGAGATTTTATTTTGTTGTTATATGCAAGTCTGTATTTAGATATAAATGCCCAAGAAATGTGCTGAAAAGCAACCAACTTATTCTCACAGTGAAGGAGATGAGTTTCTAGTTGCTGCATTAGAAATGTGTTTCACTCTAAAGTATGTCTATGTGTGAAAAGGCAAAACCCCAGGTGGGTGAAGGAAATGCAGGAATAGAAGACATTCCAGCTGCTGAGACCTGAGACCTTTGGGACCACATCCACTCATGTCACTGCAGATTCTCTCTCTCAGGAGTGGCTGGGTCAAGGACACCTTTTCCATGTCTCAGGACAATGTTGAGGACAGAGCTTCCATTTTACTCTGTATACTACCAAAATATTCATGGGAAAATGGCTCTGTCTGCAATGACTATGGGATTGAACTCTGGCAGCCAATAACATTTTTCTTTCCATTATTACTGTGAAAATAATTTTTTGAAAAGGTCCAGAAGGAAGTCTGAAAAAGTGCAGTGAGAAACCAGTGAAACCAGGAAATGGAAATGGATGGCTGGACACTTTGGGATTGCTAGAGGCAGCTCTGGTTCAGTGAGATTTGCTGGGTTGTTGCTTTGCTGGCCTGGGAGATACATCAGAAGATGATATTTAGAAATCATAAATAATCTCATTATATTGCAGCTCCCAGCATTCTGGGAAACATGGCTAAAAGTAGAGGAGAACTGAGTTTAAGGAACTCCCCGGTGCCACAACTGTGGCAACAGATGAAGGGAGAAAAAACATAGATATTATGGATGGATGAACACAGAGAATTTTTTAGGTTTGGATTCAAGCTCAGTTGAAATTAAGCATGCCTGTTTGCCTTGTAAGGGCAACCCATGGGTGCTGTCACTCCTTCTGCTGTAGAAGTGTTGGGCATTAGCACTGGGCATCCAGTCCACCCAGGTCCACAGCTCACCCAGGACTGACCTACCCCGTAAACTTCCCCAAGGTTTACAGCTGCAACTCTGTTCCACAGCTAAATTCAACTTGAAAAGCCACTTTATTTATTATTCCCCTTGCATTTCTCTTCTATTGTTCTATCTTCTCTTCACAACTTGTATAAGATGAAAAGTAAATCACTGCTGAAACAGAGTGTCAGGGGCTGCCCTGAACGTGGCTCACATGGATTTGTATGAGGCTGTGACTCCATTTCTTATCAATATCTCATTGGTGCCAATACAATGAACATGGAATAGTCTACCAGCTTAGACCTGAAAGAGATGGACATCAAAGGATCACTTCCCATCATGTATCATGGCACACTCAGACACTCACAGGTTGAATATGGCCCAGATATTAGAAAGAAGAAGCCAGAGAACTAAGGCCATATGACAGCTAAGCCTTGCTCCACCTCTCTGCCTCTTTCACTTTTTGCTATTTATAAGCCTGACTTGACAGCTTGATCTATGGTCATGTTAGGCAGATATTTCCAGCCTTACATTTCTCTTATGGCATTACAGGACCTCCCCACCATGTCCTTTGTAGTGGAAAACACAGGTTTCAGAATTGTTTATTTCCCCAGTTTGGATTTTTGCATGAGTAGACCTGAGACAGGAGTCAGGGTCTTCTTTTTTTTTTTTGACAGAAACCAAGCATGATAAATCAAGAATGACTAGGAAATAGATTTTTATCTCCACAAGTTCTTTGGATCAGATTGTTTCCTTCCTAGATCATGTCAGTGATGGAAAAATCTTTCCAAGTTACAGGGGCAGACAACAGAAATAACTCCTAACATTTCATGGTGGTTTTGTCACCCTAAATAAAGAAAGAACGATTAGGCTTTTCCTAAAACCATTTATGTTGGTGTATAGGCAATGTAACCAGTTTAGTGTGCTTGCAATTGTGTCTAATGATTAGTTGTGATAAACAGTGCCTGAAATAGTGTATACAGCGTAAACAACAAATATAATACAGCACATTTCACATTGAAGAAGTGAATGTATTTCCTTTCAAAGATTCATTTTTCTGTTGATATGATTTTTATCTGTGTGGTCAGAAGCTAGAGCATCTCAAGCTCCTTGGATCCACCCAAGAAGGAAAGCAGCTTATTATTCATTATCCAAAAGTAACTGAGCTATTGATAGAACGTCTTTTCAGACTATGCTGTTCGTTTTGCTATGTAACCATAGCAAATTATCTCCTGTTTTTGGATGCACGCACTTTATAGTTCTCTTTTTTGTTAATACATGTTTCTTCATGTAAGACCAATCTTTTACATATCTTTGGGGTTTTTTTCTTTCCTCAGATCACCAAATTTTTGTGTTGGTTTCCTCTGGTCTCCTATAAAACTTGACTTTGTAATGTTTACAGAGTTAGGAGTTGGAGTATTTTATGGATAATACTACAGCTGTAGGAACTCACGTAAAAAAGTATAATACTGTATAGAAGTAGAAGTGATATTTATTTAGTTTTTTTGAAAAAATATGACACTGCCAACTCACACATGGAACCCACAAGCTCCAAGATATATGTCTCCAAGTATTCTGGAGTGATTGCCATTAAAACTTCTTCATCTTCTGGCTTTCTTTTCACTGGTGATAATGTATTGGCATTTGGACAGATTTTGTATATATTTCAGGAGTCACAGGTATTGAACTTTAACCTTTGAATTTTGGTTAATTATCCACTGTAAATCTTGGGTGACATTGCTTCACTTGTCTTCTCCTTCCCCATTTTGGGTAGCTTGCTAGCAAATCTAGACTTCTAGATGGGGCTAGAGTAAGAGAAATGCCACAGCAGCGCACTGCGGTCTCACGGCCACTCTCCCATTGCTGCTTGCAGGGTTTCTGCTGGTGAGTTTGGTGGTTTGGGTGAAAGCAACACATTCCTCAGAGTTTACCAGTTTCACTGCCATTGATCATGTGCCTGGCTATCAGTACAGGCCATTCTTTGCACCCTTGCTCTCTTGTTCCCCTACTGTTTTTCTACACCCTTCTGCATTCATGCTGCTTTCTAACTAATCTATGTATTTCTGTATACAGATTTCTGCATGGCAACTAATATAAACCAGAGAGTACAGTGCTGGCCCTGGCTTGGATGGCTGGCAGGAGAAATCCATTTTATGCAGGGTTAATTGTACTGCAACTTGTTCCAGCTTTACTGAGAGAGACAGATGCAGATGATTACATCATGTCTGCAGTCACTAAACCACATCACCCATTTAGCTCAGCTCAGCAGCTGCAGTTTTCCTTTGTGCCTGTTCTTGGGTTGGTTACACCAACTTAATGCAACTGTATTCACCTGCAATTACCTGACTGCACATTAAGGTAAATGCTAGAAACCAGCTCTGGTAGGAAAAGAACCCAAGACCATGTCAACCTCCCTGCAAGTCACTGGGCACCCCCAATTCTTACAATGGAAACACTGGGAAGACTGTGGGTGCTGCAGAATGTTCCCAGGGCTGCCATCAATGTAGTCTGGAGGGAGAAGTCCCAGCCACAGGCTCCTTCACTGTAAAGCTCCAGGCTTACTGACAGCTGAACCAGCTTCTTGGCTGAAGCAGCACCACCCTCTCCATTATCCTAGGAAGGGCAATGGTCTCTGCTGGCAGTGCCCTCAGCTGTGCACAGTGCTGGATGCTCAAGGCTAAACAGACCCAGCTAAACAGAGTCTAGGACTGCTCCTGGAAGCATCTGAGGTTAGTCCACAGAAGTCACTCTATCCAGCTCAATGTCAGAGCTTCCAAAATGCTCAACAAATTCAGAACATTACTGGAATAAGAACAGCATCTGTAGGAACATCAACCAGTGTAAAATTACATGCTCCTAATCCTTCTCCCCCACAGCACGCAATGAGTTCCACATTGAGTCAGAAAAGAAGCGAGCTCAGTGCTCCAGAGATGGGCTATTGCACAACTATCCCCACTGTGGAGGTTTATCACTCCTCCCAGAATCAGCTGGTGCTGACCACTATCCAGCACAGAAGCCACACTCACCAACGTGCTGTCGGAGCATGACAGCGTGCAGTGTCCATGGGAGCTGCTCTTTTCCAGCCTCTTCCTCTGTTCAGACAGGCTAGAACTGTTGGAGGGCTTTATAGTAGAAAGGAGCTGATATTTGAAGAGCTGTACAGTGCTCCTGTAATTTGTGGCCATGTCACGCCTCTGGGGTGATAAGCAACAGTGACTGATGTGGAGAAGTAACTCTTGAAAGGAGTTATATGGATTTTAGTTATATTCTATGCAGTTTCCTAGATAGCAATTGCACACAAACTATAAGAAGCAGTGAGAAAACTGAGTGAGTCACTTTTCCAGCAGAAGTTTTGTGGGTCAGCGTCAGGCTACAGAAGCCCCTCCCAGCTGACCCATAGGGAAGCTCTCAGAAATGATCCCATCTGTGGATTCAAAATGCTGGGCTACAAACCTGGCCAAAAAGTTTGCTCCTGAAGTCTGCCTCTCTATAGAAGAAAAAGTGCTGAAGGAGTCAGATGTTCCCTGGACAGGAACTGGCTTATTTATAGCAAACTGTCCCTTGGCCACACCAGCACCCTCCTCATGAAGTCCTGTCATTGCTTTTATTGCTGCGTTTCTACTACATCTGTGGCACGCAATGGGCATGCTCAGGCATTCCTCTGCCCAGCCCTTGGCTGCATTTTCATGTTGTTGTTTCATTTAGAATGATGCCAAACAACCAGCATCCAGCAAAACTGCTCTGCTAGTGCTGATCTCACAGGGGATGGGTGCTCTAGGTCAATGCAGCTATTCCAGTTGGGGGAAAAAATAGTCTGAAGACTTTTTAATGGCAGATGCTATCTGTCAGCCCTCCCCCACCTCAGTAAAGCGTCAATCAGTATGCAATAAATGAGGCACTCTAGCAGATCATCGTCTGATTTTTGCTGTAGTGCATTGTAAGGTCCCCAAAAATACAAAACACTTGCCAAAGCATTAACTTGGCCCATTCAACTCAGCAAACTCTAAACCCATTCGATTTTAAGTTATTCAAAATTCCTGCGAGAGGGAATAAGAAAGAAAGAAAGAAAGAAAGAAAGAGAGAGAGAGAGAGAGAGAGAAAGAAAGAAAGAAAGAAAGAAAGAAAGAAAGAAAGAAAGANGAAAGAAAGAAAGAAAGAAAGAAAGAAAGAAAGAAAGAAAGAAAGAAAGAAAGAAAGAAAGAAAGAGAGAGACAAATATAGCCACTACTCCTGTTTCCTGCAGTGTTCAGCTGATAGAAATTACAAGAGGATATAGGGTCAAGACATGTCCCTACTGCATGTCCTGGGTGAAATACCCTTTGGCTTTCCTGGGCCCTTCCCCCATGTGGGACTTCTGGTCATTTTTGGAGCTGGATTAGGGGCTCCAGAGATGAATACATTGCCTCTGGTGTGCCAGGGATTGGCAGCCACTGCCGGGCTGGAATAAAGGCTCTAGGAATAGGGTGGGCAGGGCAAGGCAGGGCATCCCCTCGCCAGGGCAAGGCCCGACCTGCCCTTACCCCTCACACACGCACACAGAATATTTCAAACCAGCAATGCTTCCAGCCTCTCACATACTTCAGAGAGTGTCACAGCCTGTACAACTTAATTTACATCTATCTTTGTGCCCTGAACATTTTTCTTTAGCACATAGTGCTTACATTTCCTCCAGGAACACTATGTCGCACTGGTTTGCAGTGTCCTGGCATTGCTGAACTGCACTGACTGTGGTAATATTTATGTACTGTGCCTGTCAGTGTGCTAAGAAATAAAGCTAAATAAATTCTGTAGAGATTGCAAACCCACCCTGATTATTTTTGTGCCATTCTTTTCATTTCTGTAACAAGTTGTCAGGTTTGCACTTGGAACAGCCTGTGTTGTAAGATGAAGTATCTCCTATCATTGAGATTTCCATTACTCCTTCTATGATTTGGATTTGGCTTTTACAAAGGGATACTTCTTCAGAGAGGTACATGATATTTGACCTTTTAAATTTGCAGCAGCGAACTGGGAGATACAGAGCCTTCTCTTCTCCTGGACTGGAAACCAGAAGCCTGCATGGGCTAAGGCCAAATGGGCCAGCCCGGGAGAGGTGGAGTTGAGACCCCCTGGCTCCTGCAGCTCTGGGTAGTCCTCTGGTGTTTAATAACATCCGTATGCCAGAGGAAACTTGTGGTTGGGGGCTTGCATGCAGGACACCTGTTCTTTGCGTGGCTTCTTTGAATGAGATGTTACATGGTGGCCTTCCCTGCACTGGGAAAATTAATAAGGTCCCTGCCCTCCTGCACTGTCTCTTCTAAAGAAACATGTGAGAACTTCCATCCCAAAGCTGCTTAAAGCTGGCCAAAGCATTCAAACATTCCTGGTAAAGTAGGGAAGGAAGGAAGGGGACAGGAACCACAGCACTGCTGCCTCTGCCACCCACACACACATGCTTTGCAAATGAGCCATCAAAGGGCTCCAGGATCAGAGCGGGACCATGCCAGGAGGGCTCTCAAGCCCTGTGGTTAGGGCAGTCACCCAAGGAAAGGGAGTCTGCCGGGGTGGCTGCTGTGTGTTCTGCAACCCAGGCTGCCCACCAGGCCAGCTGGACCCTGCTTGATCTCCCACTGATGCCAGCGCTTCTCTCCCATTCTCCACTGCTGGCAGCTCTCTCTGAGAAGCTCCAGTAAGAGGTGGCAAATGGCTCAGGGCCTTGTGCCCGTGCGTGGGTGGCAGGGGGAGAAGAGCCACTGCTGTACAGGAGACTCTTGTCACACCTGGGTCCACTTCAAATACAATGCTCACGTCGTCTTTCTGGGGTGGTGTCAAGGCCTTTAGCAGGTTATCTGCTCAGGGCACAGTTACCCTTGTGTGCCTAAACAAGCACTAAATAAATAATTTTAACAAGTTTGTGCCATTATTTCTGATAGTGCCCTCCAAACACTGCTCTGGTTTTGCTTTGCACAGTGACTGACAAGGAAAAAGTGTAATATTTTTTTGCCCATTTCAGTATTAGCTTGTTTTTAATCCTCATAAACTATCAGTGCAACTTTCACACCAAGTACTATTTGTGTGCTTACAACTTTACATCTTGGAACAGGGAAGCCTCTCTTTTTTTTTTTTTCCTATTTTTTTCAGTTTTGATGCTGACTATTCTGACCCTGCAGCAACAAAACACTAAGGAATAACTACTATCTAGCTATCTAAGCTCTCTCATTTTATATATGTGCCCCATAAGAGTTAAATAAATATGTCTATAAATAAGGTCCATGAATGCTCACCCTGGGGTCAATATGCTTCATACCAAAAGGAATTTCAATTTGTACTAACGCAGTAAGATTTTCTGAAGAATATGGTTGGATCAGGGAAAAAAGTACTCAATAACATGAAGGATCACACTGCTAAAGAGTCTAGGGGACCATTCCAAAGCTCATACCCATGGATTCCTACTAAAATGAATGGAAACTTAGGTATCATTTCTTCACACTAATATTGAAGTTGTGCCCTGCATATGTGCTTTGCCCTTTTGAACTATTGTTTCCAGTGATAATTTTTTATTCTTTTTTTTTTGTTTAATCCAGATTAGACACATGTATTTTGATATAGACAATGATTTTGATTCTAGCTGAAGTACAGACTGACTCACAAAGAATTAAACTGATTAAATAAGAAAGAGCAATCTAATGCAAAGAGCCAGAAGAAGGAAATACTGGTTCACACAACATACTATTGACCTGTAGAAACTGCTGCCATAAAAAGAAATTAAACCCAAAAGCAAACATCAAAGCACAGGTTGAAGGGCATTTCTGAAAGATTCTGAAAGGATTTTAGAAAGGCTCTAAAAATTCCCTGGTCAAGTTTAAACCAATAATTCATTATTAGGGGTAAACAAGAGACAACAAGGTGAAGGACAGATTGTCCCCATCCATAATCCCCCCTACCCTTTTCAGCAGCATCCGAGGCTAGACACAGTAAAAACCAGAATACAGTCAGACAAACTAGGCACAGAACTGGGAATGGCATTGGTATATTTATCTTCCCTTGTAAAAACAAAAATAAAGAAATGCTTGCAGAATTGATCTTTAAAGGTCTTTCTACCTTTCTGGTGCTTTCTCAATTCAGGGGAAAAGAAGTTTATTGACACAAGGAAAGCTGTAAACTCTGCAGCCATAACTTACAGCCAGGTTTGAAGGGGCTTCAGCCTCCAACAGCTTTTGGTGTTAATGTCTCAATCTCATATTAGAAATATAGTGCAATTTAAAAACTGACACATATCCCCAAATTACATTTAATTTTTTTTTCAATGACAAATAAACTAGATTGCTATTTTTAAGTATCATTGACTGTACTGACTGTGAAAAATTGTTCTGAAGAGCTTCTTCAATAATCAAAATAACAACTCAAGCTGTTTCTAAGACACACTTCCTGTGAAGAAGGCAATTCACAAATTCCAAGGACTCCATTTTTAAAATTTCTTGAGAAGACAGAATTTTTATTTTTATTGCAATATTGCCTGGACTTCACAATCTGGCACCATATCTTCCATATCTACCCCCTCTGATGTGCAAATACATGTGACAGTATTTTAAAAATGTCTGTCTCTAGAAAATCACTGAGGAAGCCTCACAGACAGAGAACACAGAGGGAACAATTGCAAAGATTTATTTAGCGCTTTCTGTGCTTGGCACTTAGAAACAGAGTTCCGTGCATAGGGCAAATCTTTATACAGCTTTTTCTTCATACATATTTTACATACCATTTTTATTGCCCTCTTTTATATTCATAATATTGAATACCCCACTAGGCATATAAATACATATATCTACAACACCTCACAACAACTCTCAATAATATCTGTATTCTGTTACTTGGTATTTGCATTTTCACACAACTTAAATGCATAGCTTGCACCAAGCTACAATTGTTTTCTTATTTTTAAAGGATTTGAAGAGAAAAAAGGGAAAAAAAAAAAAAAAGAACAAGGGGGAAAAAAACAGAAAAGAAAGATGTTAAAAGGCAATGATCTATTTGGTTAAACAGAGACCAAGTGGCAGGTGGAAGGTTGGCAAATACTCAACCTCACTGTTTCTGAAATGCTAATGGATTTCTACGGCAACTCTCGCATGCAAGGTCAGCTGCACTCCTGTAGAGCTCTCTTTTCTCATCACTCTTCCCCATGAGCTCAGTCTGGACAGGTTCTTCCCACTGGGATGAGTGCTGTGGGAGACACACATTCCCCACAAAGGCTGTCATCCATTCCGTTTCACTGCATTACTTCCAGTCAAGTCAACAGGAGCTGAGCCCCTCCCCCCATTCACCTTTCCAAAGTTCCATCCCCGCTTCTGTCTGAGGCTCATTTGTGAGCTAAAACTTTTTTCTCCTCTCTCTCCCATTTCCATCTGCAGGCTGGGTGCTGGTGAGCTCGACCTCCATAAAGAAACAGCCAGCTGGGCAGAGCCACGGTGAAAATGAGAAACCTCTTCAGAAGAAGCTCCATTCCTGTGCTACAGTGGAAGAAAGACCCACAGGCCTTGCTGGTTTCAGAAATGGACTGAGCCACTCTGGCAGTGAGGAACTGTCTGGGAAGGGGGAGGTCTTTAGAGCCATGGGCAGTGCAGCTTCAGAGGATGAAGCCCTGGGAGACTGCCCTTCTTCAAGACTTGGAGGAGACAGCACAGGGAATGGATCCCTCCACGCTGAAAGCTCACACTGCCTAAAGTTAATGCACAAAAGAGTAAATTCAGCTGCTTCTCTCCAGCTCCTCGATAAAGTCACGGCCTCTTCTCTGCAAAGTCCAGAAAAAGCAGATGCTCCGTGCCAGTCTGGAGACCCTGGGCTACAACAAGCTGCGATGGCTGTCAGTCGAGGCTCTCCAGAAGGTTCTGGGGCACACACCTAGATGGCTTATGTTCTTGTTTATCATTACAATACTAGTTCCACTATAAGTTTGAAGGCAAAGGAGTTCTGGGATGGGTTCACCCCCGGGAACGATGAAGGTCCGGCTGCCTTCGATGCCAAGGAGAGGCAAGGCTTGTTAGACCATGTGCACAGACATCTGTGAGGAGGAGCCCTGAACCGCCCCGTACTGCCTGTTGTCACAGGCGGCGGCCGTCTGCTGGTTGCTGGAGGGAGGGCTGATCATGTGCATCCCGTGATCCATCCCTGTGGAAAGGTATTGCCTCTCTCCAAAGGCCCCACTGGAGGGGGAAGAGCAGAGTAAAGTGCTTTGGGAGGTGGTGAGTTTCTCTGGGCTTGCCGCCAGCCTGGGGGAAGCAGGGAAATTGTATCCATAGAGGTTGTAGGGATTGTGCAGGGAGAAGGCATTGTAGGAGCTCTGCTGCATGTGGCCACCACCGAACATGTGTGAAGAGGAGGAGGTGGAGGCAGGATTGCCTGCTTGCATGACATACTGAAACTGGGAGCTGGGGAAAGATCCCAGCTGGCCACTGTACGCCTCCATCTTGCTGTTGCTGGGCAGAGAGGAAGGAGCCGGCATTCCTGAGATCAAGGAGGGAGTCCTCTGAGGCATGAAGGTTTCGGAGGGCTGCGAGGCAGAAGCGGTGCTGCTCTGCAGCCGGTTGTAGCCCCCGTCGCTCAGCCCTGGGTAGCTCTGCAGTGCTGCCATGTTGCTTCTGGCGCAAGGAGGATAATCAGACAGGTTGAGGTTGCAAAGCTGACTCTCCCGGCAGCCAACATTGAAAGTGTTGGGGGCCAGATGGAAGGCTGGAGGAGAGCAGGATGGAGAGAGAAGGTGAGAAGAAGCGGATGGTGACGGAGTCCCCGTGCTGGAGGTGGTCGGGGACGTTCCTGTGCTGCCTCCTGCAAAACAAAACACATGGGAGGATGTTCAGCACCCAGAACCACATCTGCAAAATGAGACGGCCTCACTGAAAAACAGAAAGAAGCAAGGGTGGTAAAATGGCCACTGGAAAACGCAGCCTTTCTTGGCAAGGGCCCTCACTTTATTAAAAGCATCCCTTGGTCTTTCCTTCTGCTTTTTTTGTTACAACTTTGTTTTTCAACATGCGTTTTATTCCCTTTTAAAATGGGAGAAGGAAGCAAGCCTGCCACAGAGTAACCCAAGGCACTGGGAAAAGCTGCAAGGAAAGATGGCTCCATCAGTCAAGAGATCTGCCATTTCCAGGCATGTTTATCTAGTTATCTTTAGGGGGAAAAAAAAAATTTTAAAAAAAAAAGTAATTTCTCCTCTCTCCTGGTCTGCAGGAAGACCAGCAGTCAGTGAACTGTATGGCCCCACTGCAAATGCGCTTTATCATCTGCTCAGGGGCTTGCAGTGGCAAGTGGCTGAAAGCATGTTGGACTTCTGCTCTATTCAGCATTTTTGTCAGCTAGCTCACCATGCAGCAGCACTGATTCAAGCCAGAAGTAACACTAAAATGAAGGGACACAGTTTCAAGCCATATCCTGCTCCACAGAGTGCAGAAAGGGGATGTGTCAGGATTTTCAATCATGTGCGTAAAATTTAAAAGGGATTCCATATGTTGTACCACTGATGTTAACAAAATATTGATATATGTGCATGTCAGTAGTATCAGCACGTTATACAATATTTACGCTACGAATGATGGAATTGACCATTCTGCACAGCAGGGATGCTCACATGCTCTGACCTGGGAAAATAATACTGTGTAATACTACCAAGAATGGTAGCAAACTGAAAGCAAGTGCTATGAAAAAGATGATGGCACAATTTTGAGCTTAAGAAGTGATTATTTATAGGCAACATTCTGAACTGGAGGAAGCTTCCTTGAACAACCAGGAAAATCAGTTCTGTGCTTAAAAGAATTCCATTTTCTGATGAGAAAATTTTATTTTCATTTGATTATTCTCTTTGTATGAGATTCCCTTTCTGTATTAGGGCAACCAACACTGGAGACTCTTGTAAAAGGACCAGAAAAGTGCCGGTGAAAAAGAGAATAGGTGATGCTAGTGGTTAAAAGATGGACTAGAAAGGCATGTTCTGTGTCAGTATATGATGGTGAGAATGAAAGTGAGATTATATCTGAATTTTTCTTACACATCTAGGGTGAAACAGAATGGGGAGTGAAAATGTAACCTTGAGACTTTAATAATATTTATGATTCTTTAAGTTGTTTTTTATTTAACCCAGATTCAGAAAAAAATAAGAAAAACAGCAATGGGTAAGCACAGTCTGGAGTGATTGCTGTTGACCCAGGCAACAAACACTAACAAAAGGCAAATTTTTGTGTTGCCCAGTCAAAGCAGTCATTCCCATTACCAGCCATGGGGAGGAATGCTTACCAGTTATTGCTGAGCCACTGACTCCTTTTGTCATTCATTCCAAAGCATAAAAGAGAAGCATTGCATCAAGTCTCCATTAAAGTAAATGAGAGAAACTGAATTTTCAAATGCCACCATGGACTCTTGACAGTACAGAAATGCTCAAACTTGCTCACGTATTTTAGCTCCAGAGTTCAAAGGCTTGTTGTGTAAGTTTCTAATTTAGCATTTATTTCAAAGGCTACGCTTTCCTGGTTCATTTAATGTCTCTGTCAGACAACCTCAGTCTATTTTGGCTGTGGTAAGTAAAGATGGTACCTCCTTCAGCCTTTGTCCCTGTCTCTCTTTTACAGGTTGTCCATAGTGCAGTAGGGTCAGCAGAAGGGAGGGTTGGCCTCTACACAAGTACTTCCATTGCAGCCGGTTTTAGTTGGAATTGCTGATAAAGGTAAGAGTGGAACACAGCTACAGACACCATTTTTTTTGTTAGCCCTGCTGTAAAGAGCACAACCTCCAAGAGGAAGATCCAGCAGACAGCTGAATTCATGTATCATCTTCTAGTTATCCAAGCCCAAAATACGAGGCCAAACAATCACAAAACAAATACAGCACAAAGTGAGATGTATTTAACCCACAGTAGTCCTGATTTTGACTCTTTACACCATTTATTTAATTAACAAACTTCAGAAAGTGACTCCCTTGCTGACAGTGTCTGGAGAATAAGTAAAAATGCATATGTATACATGTATGAGTATTTAATAATCTGTTTGAAATAAAACATTTAGAATAAATTATTAAATACAATGTCTTAATTTCAGTCTTCCTTTGCCCCAAAGCTAAACTTTATCAACTAAGTGCATATTAGTTACCACTGTAAATAGCCAACTGTGAGTTCCCTTACTAAACTGAACAACCAGAGTTACAAAGCACAGGTTCAGACTGTGAATTCCTACCTATTCCTGAATTTTCCAAATCTGTTTGCTTAAAGAATTTTCTAACAAGCAAGTTCCTAACTTTGCCAAGATTGTTTTGAAACTTTAAAGCTTTATGTTTTCTTTGGTTTTTTTTCTATTAGTTGTAGTATTAATATTTGAAGCTTTGAGTTTTTAATATGTTCACAGATATGGAAATATCACTCTCACTTTCTCTAGAGGATATATTACCGTGTGAACATCTGCCTGTGACTTACATGACTGTCCAAGATACTCAGAAGAAAATCTAGAAAGAATAAAGACGTGAATCCTTCATCCTGCTTGTTGGAATAAGGATCCTTAAGATGTGAGAGGAGGGTACAGAGAGATCTGCTCATCTAATTTGCATTAAAACCGGGGATCATTAGACTTTATTCATCTGCTGAGAAGCTACAATCCAGTAGTACCCATAACTGAGGCTTTGGCTAAACAGAGTAAGTTTTGCTTGTTAGCAGTTTCAAGGGTTGCTTAAAGGTTCCAAAACTGAGAATTGCACATTTCAGGTCACCTCCAAAGAAGGATTGAGTGATTCTGCTTCGAATAATCCCTATTTGTAGGCCAACAGGAAAACCCTGAAGTGACAACACAACAGTTAGGAAACAGAGTAAAAAAGATTTTTCCTTTTCTCTGTAACTTCAAAATGATGAGGAAGTAAGAAATCCATCAACGTGAGCAAGTACCAAACCTGACAACTCTCTTTCAAGAATGCTTTTCCACCACCAAAAACCACAAGTACAGGACTCGCCACACTTCTGCAGCAACAGAGCATAATGAAGAAGCAGGAAGTTCCCGATCATTTGCAAAGTAATCTTTACACCTTTAAGTGGAACAGGAAATAATACAAAGCAAGGTCTGTCTCAGCTCATTCTCTTCACACCAGCTCCACTCTGCTCTGAAGGACATTTCTTAGCCATCTTTGCTGGCAGCACTAAGTACAGGCCATACACAACCTGGACTTTTGTGAAGTTATGACTTGGTCTGTAGTTGTTACAAAGTCAGCCAAATACCCCTAGAGATGGCAGCAAGCCCAGTAAATATATCCACACCATACCACAGTCTTGGAAAAACAGATGTGTGTGTCATTTCAATGGAAGGCATGGATAGAAACCAATCTAGTTAAACTGATACACAAAACTGTTAGGTCTGGTTTAAGTCAACTGAAACCACATTTAAGCAAGAATAAAATGAATCCCTCGATAGTTGTCCTCTGTTCCTTTTCTCTACCCACCATTTCCCCTGGAAATAGTTGCCAACACCAAAAGCATTTACCAGCAATGTCACAGTATCTCTCACCTCCACACTCACCATGATTCCAGAGTGATTAATTACTATTTTGAGCAGCCCCCAGAAGATAATTTTTTGGCTCTGCAGGCATTGATTCTACATATGTGCGGTTATCGAGTCACATTTGTATAAAACAGAAGGTTCCGAATTTCAAAGGCCCCTCCTCTGTATCTGAACCCTGCCCCACATGGCAGGGGAAAGTGTCTGTCCTCACAGTGTCCTGCTATTCTGTCCAGGGTTTAGCCAAGCAATGCTGTCATCCTGAAAGGAGCTTGTTCTCTGAGCATACAAGTGCTAGCTAGGTTGACCTTATGAAAAGGACAGAAGCATGAGGGGGACTGGAGAACAATCAAGTGCAAGAGAAGTCAAAATTTGCAAACTGGGACCGAGAAGTAGGGAAAAAGAAGAATGAAGTCATGGTGGAAGATAGGGACACCATGTGGAAAAGGTGGGATGTAAAGGCAAACCTTCCTCTTCTTGTCACTCTTGTGGCACCAAATAGAAATGCTGTCTGTGCACCAGTGTCAGTTAACGTGCCCACAAAGCTTAGGAAAGAAACTACACCTTAGAAATATAATCTCAAATAGCTTATGACTGGTATTTCCTTCCTGTCACATGTGTCCATCCATGCCACAGTAATGGTGCTGCCTTCCTGTATGTTCTGAATAAACCCTTGCTTTTGCTTTTACCTAGACTGAGCTTGTGTTAAGGACAATTTCAGGGCAAACTGCAGCCCAAACATACATAGTCCATAAGGTATGATGTGCCTTAAAATGAAGGGTTGGAATATTCTGGAAACATTCAGCGTGCCAGGGCATCTGAAATGCTACAGGGACCTCTTCCACAGAAGGCAGGTCACGTAGAGAACTTCTAACACTGCAGTGTAGATGGAAAATGCATCTGCCAGCAGCCAACATTTGCCAAAGGAGCTTTCTGGCAACAGCAGGATAGCGGGGAGAGCATTAGTGCCAAGGGAGTCTGAAGCAATTGTGTATGGAAAATTTTCTGGGATCTCTCTTATGAATGACACCATACTATTCACTTGACCCTCAATTTATCCCAACCTCCTTTATCTGAAAGGTGCACATAAATCAAACTTTGGAGACTCCACTGCAGCATATTTTCATTGCTAATGTTTCCAGGCATTGGATGCTACCATCACCTGCAGTGCCTCCATACAAGCCTCTTGGTCCTTGAAGTCCTTGCTCAGTGCAGAGCTGCCATCAGCACAACGTACCGGAACATGAATGCCACACCCTGTGCAATGGCAGAGGCTCACCAGACAGACAACAGCTTTAAAGAAGTTTGGGCAACTTGGTCACAGCCTGCAGTCCTCAGCATGGCTGGTCTCATACAGGGGTGACCTGGTATTCACTGTCACATTGCAAACAGATGTGGCCGCATGTCCTCAGAGCTTGTGCCTTACTTTCTGACAAGGATGGGAACAGCAAGGTGGTTTGCATTAAGATTTTACGTTTTGATGGGTCAGGTAGCACAAAGTTATTCTTTGAGTGCAAGAGCTTCTCAGAGAGCTTAGCCCACTCCCACCTAAAAGCTAGTTTTGCTTGTGGCCAGACATGAACCACGGGGTCAGCGTGGTCAGCCCACAGCCTGCAGGCTGTGCAGAGCCCACAGGACAGTGTCCAGCCCACAGCCTCAGCCAGGCCATCTCCTTCCACCTCCATATATGAACAGGACCTGATGCTTGGATTGATAGGTGCACAACCTCACCTATCTATCTCCTGGAGGAGCCACAGTCCCTCTTCTGACACCTGCCCAAGATGTTGGCATCTTTGTTGTATGATAGGCAGGTGTCCAAGAACCTGGGGCTCAGAAAAAAGGGACTGTGGGCACTAGTCATTCACCTGGCTCACAACTCTTCTCCTGGCACTTAACTTGGGCAAATAAGCCCTCCTGAGAGGTAGTTCATATTCACTTGGGCACAGAGCCATGATAATGCAACTCTCCAGATTTCCAAATGGAGCTGGCCAGGAGTTGGCATGCGTCTGGCCAGAAAGGAGCACAGAGGAGCCTGCCCATGCAGATGTACTCCAGGTTGTTTCTGAAAGGTCTGGTTTTTGTGAGGACTCTACAGTCTTGGATACATATGTACAGGGTCTTTCTAAAGCACAGGAAAGAGCAACTCTTACCAGTGTTTTGCAGGTCCTATCCTCCGACACTACAATAAATAAACGTAATGGTATGCATTACAGGAAAATAAATTTGAACGAAAAGGTAAATCCTACTATCATTCTGTGCACTTGTACACACATGCACACTAAGTATGGCATATGAGATTTACTCTCTGCCTTCCAAGTTACTTCACCTTCGGTCGCAGAACAAAAATTAAATTTGTTAATTGCCCAAGGATGGGAATCTGAAGGAGTAATGAGGTCAGGAGGGAGGGTTTGTGCAGATTGCCAGGCAGTCTGACAGATTATGAGGCCAGAGTGTGCCACTGTAACTATCTGATCTCATGTCTTTTTGGAGCTAGGCGTAGCACAAACCTGGATCCATTTCTGCTTCAAGCAGCACATGTCTCAGTCCTACTTGATGCCTTCAGACATCTAAATGCCATAATATCAGCTGTCACTCCTGCTCTCACCTATCATGGCAACTTTTTACTTGCAAGTATAACTGGCAGCCCAAGGTCTCTGTTTCCATCCTAGCTTTCCAAAATTCAAACCTAAAACTTTCAGAAGGACTAAAAGATTCTTCATCACCATTACCACCCCTCTGAGTTCCCTCTTCACCACCTTGGAAAACTAAATGGCTTTGATGCCTGTTCCTTGTCTTCTCACCCAGAAAGGGCAAGGCCACCTGGTCTGTGACACTCTGCACTCTCTCTTCACTCCTTCCCTATTTTTAGGAATGAAAACTTCCCACTTTCATGGGAATGAGAGCCATTTCTGTCTTCACAGAGTGTAACTGCCTTTTTTCTCTCTAGAGCCCTTGGCCAATTATCAAATTATGAATCCGCTGGTAAAATCTTTAAAAGGCCCAAATGAGACTCAAATCCTATTGCGTGCCAAGCTGCTGGGTTGTAGAGGAAACATAAAGAGTGCTTTGTAGTTCCTTGGGATACAGCTCACAGAGCACATAAAAAAAGAAGATAATTACAGCAATAGATTTAAGGGGGAAAGTATGTTCTGTATGGCACAAAAGAGAGGAATGAAAGGAAATTTTGGTTAAAGTTAGCAAATTATAGAGAAGGACTTTTTAAATAAGCTTGCCTCAAATTACAAGAATAATTGGAATTAATGGTAGATCTAGAACAAGTCAGAATAATACTTTACTTCCCTTTACAAATTTCTTGAAGGCAAACAGCACTCAGAAAGTTAGAAATAAAACTTGCCTTTGTCATCCTCCGAGAAAAAATATTTTCAAGATCTAATGGTAAAAACCAACCTTTTTTTCTAATGTGGACAAAGAATGTGATTCAGGAGATGTGATTTTCATTCTCATCCATATCCAGAGCACCAAGACAGCTGAGGGAAAACATCGAAGTACTGTGGCGAGTTCAAGGAACATGTAATTTTCTATTCATAAGAAAATTATGTGCTACTCTTAGGAAACTGTTCAAATCTTCAAAGCATCATCACCCACCTCTAGTCGTTTCTTCAAAGCATCATCACCCACCTCTAGTCGTTCATGTGAAATCTGATCACCACTCACCAGATAACAGAGACTTAGGCTTTAGTCACTGGAACTCAGGGCAAACACCTCTCTGGAGTAACAGAGCACTTCAGGCTCCTTTCTGGGCATCAGGAAGTGGCACAGACTTTGACTTCCAGCTGCTTGCGTCACATCTGGGAGGGCATTTTAGTTTTCCAGTGAAGAACAAAAAATGTTCCTTCTCTAAAGGAAAACTGTCTGCAGCTCAACCTAGAAGAAGCTGGAACAGTGTTTTCCCTGGTGCTTTGTTTAAATGAGGAAATCTACGAGCCATTTGAAGTACGTAGCAGAAACCAGCACTAGATCCCAGTAACTCTGGCAACAACTGCTCTGTTTCCAATCTCCTCTTCAAGGTCAAAAGAATCAAGCAGATAATTGAGTCCACACCCAGCTATCTGACCTCTGCCAATAGCCTGGACTGTTTACAATTGATTTCAAAAGGGAAGGAGAATCCATATTATCCTGGTGGCATTGCTGACAGAACTGATGGCTGCCTTTGGGAGGCAAGGGGCTAATCAGATGAATTTGTAGGTGGTTCAAACTCCCTTTGCATAAGCAGCTCCACTCTTTTGGGAGATACTATTTTTGGGATCTAGGATCTCAGATAAAGCCAAAAGGATCTTAATAGTTATATACTTCTTTCTGCCTCCAGGCACCTGTGATGCCTTCAGATGAAGTTCTGGAGGGCTCAGTCTTCCTTCCAGTTGACACCAGTACACATTTGTGTATTCAGGATTTTGTTTTCGTATGGGTGCAGTCAGGGCAGCTCTCTGAGCACCACCCCTATGGGGGAAGAGTATTATCCTGAATAAGTTACAGGCAGTACAGACAAACTTTGGCAAGAGAGAGGTGATGCCTGCCCAGAAAGGGTAATGATTACAGACAGAGAAGCTGGAAAAGCAGCAACACCTCAGCTCAGGGTATCTGTCTCACATCTGCTGATAGCCCATGCAGACTTAGGGTCTGTCTGGAAACATCGTTACTACAAGAAAACATTGCTCCTTTCCAGCAGTAAATGAGAGGTTAGAATCTCTTCCACACCAAGGAGAGGGAGCCTTTTGTGTGTATCCTTGTTGACACAAGACTGCAGGGTTTAAGATATTCCCCTCTCAGAAGGGGACAGTGGGACCTGGACTCAATCAGTTTGTACCTGCATGCTGCTCTAGAGATAGCACCAGCTCTCTCACCAGCAAGGAACACACCCCTCTTTCCCTACAGCACCCTTGTAGATAATTTCCAATGCTGACGTCAAGAATCATTAATGCTAATTTTGCAGACCCTCTAAGAGCTGCTCTCTGTACTCTCTCCCTCTAGTCCAAGATCAATGCAGATGCTCAAGCTGATGGAGAAGGAGTTGAATCTGCTGTGTCTACACTTTGGTGGATCCCTGGCAAAAGCACTTATTCAAGAGAAGAGTCCATTTGTAAGGAAAGCTGCTTTGAGAGCCAACCAGTCATGTTTAAGATGTTTGACTCTTGCAGATTTGTTAGTCATGCATCAAAACAGTAATTTAATGATTAAGTGAATTTTTATGTGCTGCAAGCCTAGTGATAGATCACATCGTGTGATTCTCACATTGGTCCTGAAGTTCTGCTGAGGAGGTACTTCTTCCTACCATCTGCCAGGGTACCTTCGATTTCATTTCTTGATAAGTCATCAGCTTTTGTAGGAAGGATTAGATACTAATCACTCTTCTAATATTGCCTTTTTAGTCTTATATGTGCTCACAAAACTTAGAGACACTGATAGTGATCTGCTCATCAGAATGTCCTGTGGGAAACTGGATATCACAAATGAGCCAGCAATAGCTCTTTTTACTCTTAGTGACATAATGCAGAGTCACTGGAACTCTGATTTTCTTTTTTCCTCTCCCCCCTTTTTTTTTTTTTT
>VYZP01067483.1:643-32471 GCA_013400635.1 Hypocryptadius cinnamomeus
AAACTTTGCCTCAAACAAATCAGCCTGAAACAGACACTTGGCATAGACTGTTGAGAATTTCAGATACCCCTGTGCTTCAGAGCTGGAAGTTGGAGTTTGGCAGATGTATACCCTGTGTGTCACAGATGGACTCTTTTATGTGTTTTTGTTAAAGAAAGAGGAGAAAGGGAAAAAAAAAACCAACCACATTTGACTTAGATACAGTTTGCACATGCTCCAGAAAGTCTTGGTAGTTACAATTTGGTGCCTGAATTCCCCAAAGATTCTGTTGGCACAAAACAGAAGTAAAGTCATTGAATTCTGCCCAACAAAAATTTTGTATCTCCTGTTGAAACTGTTACTTATGTTACCTGAATAATTTTACTTACAACAAAACAGGTATTAGTAACAGCGTATCTTTTCACTTTTCACCTTTAAACGCCAGTGATGTATTTTGCAAAAGTCTGTGCATTTCTTATAAGTGAATGGGAATGCTGTATTTTGGAAAAAAAATGCTTAAGTAATGGTTACACTAAATAGATACACTAATGAAAACTTTGTAATGTCGAAGAGCTTTGCACAGAGTTTCTATGTCACTTCCCCTAGTTTAATCTGCTTCTCACCCATAGGGCACTAGCACACCTTCACAGGCTTGATATCACCTCTTGGAGATGTCCTTAAAGGTACATATTTGTTGTGCTGATGCAGGTTAGCATACCACCTTGCATTCTGTGCACTGAATTAGGCAAAAAGTCCTCATTAGGACAGAAAATGGGTGAGCACTTAACTAAGGGCTGCCTTATAGTGGATATTTAGTGTAAGACATCAAAGAATAGTTATAGCTCCAACTGTAATCCTGCACATCCTAGCATTTGATCTTGATTTGGTAGCATATATTTTCTTAGACTTTGTTTTTTAAGTAACACATTTAAATTAGGCACCTAGGAGGTGGCATTTGTCCAGCTTGTGCCTCTGAATGTGGTTTGGAAAGGGAGTGAGTTGCTCAGATAAAGGCTGGTAACCCTTGGTGTTCAAGAGGCAGTGGAAAAGCAACATCTCCCTCACACATGAACTGGCAGACAGCAAATGGAAGAGAATGCTCACAAACCCAGGGAAGGTAATTCCCTCCAGCCAGGCAGACTCCTGCCCCATCTCCAAGGAACCAGATAATGCTTTCCAGCACTAACCTTTGATGTATTTCAAAACTAATCAGTCATTGCACCTGTAGTGAGCTGATGATGCAGGGTATAGATGAGAGTGGAGACCACATCCCTACAAGTTAAAGGTCAGTTAAACCTTAGGAAATTCTCTCAGTTCCTCAGCTTTTCTTTACCAGCACTTCTTTTCTATCAGTGATTTATGTACTGTAACTATTCTAGCTTAGTATAGATACTCTCTATACAAATCCATTCAGTGCTGCTTTTGTTTTCTTCTCTTTCCACTTTTTTCCCCTTAATTTTCCATCCTCTAATTGCATTGTGAGTCAAGTTTCCTATTTTACCTGGCCTGCATGGTTTCTCTAGACTGATAAAATTAGCACATTTAAAATCCCCCTTTTGTTATTAAAATAGCTGAGACAGTGTGTCCTTTAAATTGCTGGGCTAAAAATGTTTCATAAGAAGCACTAAATATGCTTTCAAGACCATGTCCTAGTAGGAGCATATATGGGACAATAGAATATTGTAGAAATGTAGTATTAGAAAAATGCCCCTGTATTTTCTGTGTAAAATATAAAAGCATTTGTGTAAGAATATATTTTCTATGGGAATGCTGGATTCCCCTTGAGGGGGAAAAAGAATTCCTTAGCATTACTCATTTAGGGAAGAATTAAATTATCTACTAGGTACAAAAAGAGAAGTGTATTAAAACATTCTCAATCAGCATACTTGCTCTCATATTAGATGCCACAATTAAATTCTACTGATCCCCTCCTCTTTCTGTGTGTAGCACAAATGGAATTAAATTTACCAATGGTCTCAGCAGAGCAGCCAATTTATATTTGTAAGCAGCCTAGAATTCTAAAGGTATTATATACTGTATTGACACTGCAAAATAAACCTATTATTTCCAAACTTGCAAAATGAGTATTTAGATATTTTAACATTCAAAACAGAGTAATTTATTGTAAAGCAGATTAAAAAAAAAAACAAACCCAAACCTTCAAATGTTTATATTTCTCTTCCTTTTCTGAAAATGGATCCGACCTGTTACTATAGAAACAGATTGAGATACCTAGTTTATGGTATTTTAAGAGCATGTCTCCATGGCCCTTGATTTAGTTTTTAAACATGACAGAGTTTTTTCTTAGCGAATTCATCTTAATTTAATATTCTAATCTCTAATTATTGCTGGAGAATTGGTAAAGTTTGTTTTCAGGCTGAAGCCATGGCACGAATGGCTGGTTACAATACATTAGTGTCTGCAAACAGTACAGCCCAATACATAATACCAGAACAGTCAAGAGCTGCCATAATATTTTTAACCTAGATTGGTGCACAATACAAATTGCAGATATTGCTTGGTAACTCTATTACAGAATTATGCACATTTGAAAAGCAGCCTAATTGCTTAGCTTTTTCTTGCATGAGACCAGATGTAAAGAGTGAAATAAAAGTAAATTTATACCTGCTGTAAAAATTTATACCTCCTAATGTTCTAACTTTGCCATTTGTTTGAAACTTAATTGATGGCTTGAACTGTTAGCTGACTACATTTAATTAACCTGGAAGCATTTCTTCATAAAGAAAACAAAGCTACAAGTAACACTAAATATTCTAAGTCATATGAGACCAAATGATTGGCTGGATTGTTACCATGGTCAACAGGTGCTTTCCAACATAAAAATGTAGAGAGCTCTGCACTATAACAGTGTGGCATGGGGGACTACTCCAGCTTTTCCTGGCCTTTCCTATTTTTAGTATCAATGTCTTGAGGGATCTCAACTGCCTGTGCCTTGCAGCCTGCCACCATCTTGTGCTAAAGGAAGGCACAGAAGACACTTTCAGAGCCTTGGCAGGCACTTGGTAATACAATGCTGAAGAGGCAGGGATTGTCCTGGAGGCTGAGTGTGGAGAGGCAATGCCCTAATGCCTGCCTTCTCCCAGTGCAGCCTCCTGGCCTACCCCTGAGCTCAGCCGAGCTCCAGGTTTCTGTAGCAACAAGGAAGAGGAGAGGACAGAGGGAAACTGGCACCGCTCCCAGGCACCCAGGGTCCAAATATAGCAGAGGATACAAGCATAGCCCAGGGTGAGCTGGCCAGGCTGCCATCCTGAAAGCAGGCATCTGGAGCAAACCACAGTGCTGAGTTCAAATCTCTTATCAGTTCAGTCACAGAACCATAAGCTGAGACTCCCTAGCTTTAACAACCACTTTAAAGTAAATTAAAAGCTAAGTTGTATGCAGCAAGAGAAAGGCAGTCCAAAGCTATCAGAGCACCCATAACTCAGCCTCTTTGTGGGTAATTTATTGGCAACAGCCTGACTCTTTGGAGAGCTGCCTTGAGAGAGACTGCACAAGGCACAGAGTTGCTAGGGTGAGTTTAGAGGGTTGAGGAATTTCTTTTGCACTGTGTTTTATAGGAAGCTTACTTCAGCCCTCTGTTATGTTTAATGCATTTCTAACCTGATTTTATAGGGGGTCTGTTAACTTCTCATAAGTTCTCACATGAGGAGAAAGAAAAAAAGACTTGTGGCCGCATGATAGAACAGCAGTGCTGTTACTAGGAAGAGAAACTTACTGCTTTATGGTCTTGTAATTAAGATACTTATTTTACTATTATGGTTAGAAATTTTATTTGAATCATATCTCTACCATTGTTTCTTTTTCAGGCAAATTACACAGATCCACAGAGCAAGCTAAGATTTAGTACTATCGAAGAATTTGCCTATATTCGGATGCTCCCTTCAGATGTGGTTACAGGATACCTGGCTCTAAGGAAAGCAACAAGTATTGTTTCCTGAACTGACAAAATATTCTTGTATATCACTTGTGAACAGTGCTCATTTGGAGTATCATGATGGAAACTGACTGTGGGACTGAGTTTCTTTAAAACTATCCATGGATTTTTACATCTGGAAGTAGTTGATGGTACAGGCATTTGAAGAACATATGGATTTAATTTTCACAAATGCTGATATTTGTTAGTTTGCCAATTAGTTAGCAATTTAGTTTGGTGAACAGAATAACTTAGACTGTAAGGATATGTATCTGTACTAAAATGTCTCATGTACTATAATTTATATTAATTTCTGTAAAGCCAGGATTTCATCTCTACCCTGTATATTTTATGTACTACCCTGGCACAGAAGAAACTGTCATTTGATTTAAGGAAAAGATAACAAGATATCCAAATGTCTAAACCTGCCTTACCAGATGTACTTGCCACTTGGCTATGAAGTTTGTCCTATTTGTAAAATGAAGCTAAAATACCCAGCAAATGCTGCTGTTGTGATGACTTTTCAGGGTTCTGTGGCACTGTGGAAATGAAGACACAAATATTTGTATTTAATTAACTGCCAACATAAATAAAGTTGGAGTCAAACTTGCTTGTAAAATACATTGCTTGTTACATGTTCATCTGTGAACATGGGTAGCAGGATCCAGTCAAATCATTGTGTAACTCTTAATCATGACAGTTTTTGAGTGCTTCATTTCACAGCCTAAATATTCTTCTACCTTTTCTAGTGGTTACATTATCTGTATTAATTAGTATGAAGAAAGTACTAATTTCCCAGTCTTTAAAAAAAAATGTTAGAAGCTGGAGTTCCACTCTCCATTGGCATTCTGACACCCAGATGGCCTTCAGCAAGGCAAGACCTTCTACATTAGAACACTGAACTTAGCACCATGAGACACCAAAAGAATACTTGAGAGCAACAGAACATTGTCATACTTTGGAAGAAGGAGACTGAAAGAAAGTCTGGACTCTTGCTGAGGGGATGGCTGACAGGTACATACCAACACACCAGCATAAGAATGACCATGACTTCCTGAAACTAAGTCTAGGGGCAAAGGGGCAGAGGGTTTTCTGCCCATTCTTTCTTTCTGTCCTCTTTCTTATGACAAGCTACTGTCTTCTCACTTCTGAGCCTTCGTCCCAGCCTTAAACTCTTGCTAGGTTGTAATCTGGACTCCAAGTTCAGGCTCAGCTCTTCCTAGCCCCCAGTTACACAGCCTTCACTCCCACACTCCCTCAACAGTCCTGTAGTGGTGGCACTAGAATTGGCTGCTACACAAGTTACCACTTGCTGTGGGAATGCTCTTTTCCCATGTGCAAAACTGCCAGGTGGAACACTTGTGCCATAGTTAGACCTGGACTCCCCGGATCACTGGGGAGGTGAGGTGCTGGTCAGGAGACAGGACTCCTGACTCAGCAAACTCCACCATGGACATCAGGATCTTGTGCAAGATCTTTCTCTTGTGCACAATCTTCTCTTTGCCTGCACAAGCAGCACACAGCGGTGACTATTCAGTGTCTAAGCTGTGTTTTGAATGCATTTTTCTATAGACATGATCATAATTAAGAAAATTTATTCTGATTGAAAGAATAAATATGCAGGGTGTTATTAATGCTAGTTTAATTTCAACTCCAAAACAGGAAAAACAATAATGGGATACATTGTTCAATGAAAGTTGGTGGGAATCATTCCTCACTTTTTCTGATCTAATATTGCCACAAACAAATTCTAGAAGTCTTTGACATGCTTAGAATAGATCCTTCGAAGCCCTAGATATCTATAATGCTACAACTGTATCGCAGTACAAAAAAGGATAAGACAGGATATCTCTCTACATGCCAGCAAGCATCCAAGCCACATTCTCTTTGCATTGAGTTTTGTAATGGATATTTTAAACTTACATTACATACTGAACATGTGTTTATAAGATAAGCTTAACATTGATATGAAAAGGGAACACATAGAACTGCTGTAAGATCATTTTTGTTTTAAATAAGCAGACAGCAGCTCAGAAAATCGATTTCACAAGCTTATTCTCTCCCACAAATATTTTTAACATTCTTTGGGAATGACTGTGTAGGAGCCCAGGCTCCTCCACTGTCAGAAGTGTTCCATGCACTCCTGCACTCTATATTAAGATGTTGCTTCTCAGCTAATTTCTCCCATACAGCATTTATGCATTCTGTTTTCAAAATCTAAGTGTCTCGCTGAATAAATCAGGATCATGAAATCAAATACATCTTAAATCTGGCAAAAAACTTAGTGACTCTTCTCTCAATGCTCTGTGTCCATATGATGGCTATGAGAGTCCCACTTCCTCCCTTCCACGTTTCTTCCCTGTTGGCCTTTTGTTCCTAGTCAGTAGTACCTCTCTTTTACTCATTAGGCTGTGCAATGGTCAAGCCAAGAGTGAGGAATCAGCCACCAGCACCATTCAGGATTACATCAATCAACAGCAGTGTAAGCAGTTTACTATGTGGAACAATCAAACCAGGTTTCATTTAGCAGGAAGCTGAGGACACAACAGATCTAGTGGCCAACATGTGCGATGTCATTCAGTCCTGCTGGGTTCCTTTTGAAAATAGCTTGTGAACCTGCTGCTCTCATCAGTACCTTCTATGAGAGAACTGAGCAGTACCTCCCTTGCTTTATTTAAGAGAAAATACGGATGAGTGAAAAGCTTATCTGTGCCACAGAGCAGTTTTAAAATGTTTTATTGACAGATTTAGAAGAAGTAAAAATTGAGAAGTACATTTATATGTAAAAGTACTTACAGGACATTATCTAGATAATCATACATGAATTGAATTAAAATTGAAAAGAGGACAAAAGAAAAGCTTTTGAAAAGAGAAACAGCAATGAATACCATTTCAGACTTGGGGAGAATGTGTTTTGGCTAATAGCACTGCCATATCACTAAAGCAAAAGCCAGCAGTCAGGGTGAGGACTAATCTGTTAGAGTACAGCCATTACTGTGTGGGAAGTGTCACCTGAGTGCATTACTTCACACAGACCATGGATGGCTTCAGCCTCACACGCATTTGCATTGTGATGTTCCCTGTCAGCCCCCTGTGAGGGCCTACAGCACACCAGTTGCTAAGTGCCCACAGAAATCCCACTGACATTAATGAGAAGTGAGCTTGTCCAGCAGTTCCCAAGGTGCAGTCCAACTGGCAGAGCTTTAGCCTCAGTCTTTTTGGGAGGTGGAAAGTACATTTTCCATGCCTCATTTGCCCTATCCCAGAGGCCAAGCTCCTGTTTTCCTGTGCAGCTTCCTGCCCAGCACACACCACTGGCCCAGTAAACACTGGAGATGGGAGTTGTCTCCAGCCTACTGTGGGGCTTTCTGTTTTTTTTTAAGACTGCAGTAGCTTTGGGTGGATCTGCTTGCCCCCAAAGGCCAAGACAAAGCAGGTAGCTGTTGCCCCAGGGCAGCAGAACCACTGTAGCTGAACTGCCTGGTGTGGCCCTGGTGCTGAGCTGGGGCAGGGGCTGGGCCAGTGGGGTCAGGGACTTCGGAGCTAGCTGCTCCCAAGGGAAGGGATCTGCTGGGAGCCGTGACAGGAATGTAGCAATCAACAGCCGCAGCTGCTGCCTCCGTGCTCTTTAGAGGAAGGGCAAACAGGGTGCTGGAGCTCCATGGCTCTTCCCTTGATTATCCACTGCTGTTTCAAACAGCAGGTGTGTGCCCATGGAAACTTCCTGCCCCAACCCTTCCCTCTGCTGCATCTGAAGTAGGAATGACCTTGGCCCCACATCCTAGAAAGCTGCAAAATTCAATTGAGAGAGGCCTTGGGCCAGCTCATTTTGGAGCCCCTCCATTTCACTGTCCTGTATTTCTTGGCTTTCTCCCATCATAGTGTTCTAGATCCCTATGGAATTGCTATATATGGGTTTCCATGGAGGACGGGAGTAGAAGTCATACTCAAGGAGATGTGCCTTAATCTCCTTTGACAGAGAAAAATAAAAGTAAGCAAAGGGGAGGGCTTTTAACTGGTACAAAATATCAAGCTGAAAATTAACCAGTGTAAGCTTAAAAAGGTTTTTCCAAGTCCACCCTGTTAAGAAAAAAAGTTTCAAAAGCATGATTACAATCATTTTACTGAAGGGCTAAGTAATCTTTAATAAATTCATGCAACAATCATTTATTACTAGAAAATTAACCAATGGATTTTAAGGTCTCTTATAATCTCTAACAATGTATCTGGCTTACATTCTCAAATAGCACATAGTTTTTTTTCCTGAATCACTTCAAGAAAGGAGAGTTTCACTGACATGATGTCAGGTTTCAGGAGGAAAACCCTGACTTCGTGCTCCTTTAAACAAGAGTCAAGTGGTATCTGTATTGTTACTGAACATTCAGTCACACTATAATGGTCATACCACTAATATTACAAGTCAAGAAATTCCTTCATAATTCTTGTTTTTTAGTAAGTGTTCCCCAATGAAAGACCACTTTGTCTGTTGGCAAGTGGATGGGTGGAACATAATAAAATAATACATCTTCAGGCAAGAAAAACATTTTAAGTCAATTTGGTATCTGTAAGTATTGCTTGACTGGTTTTTGTATTGCCTGAGAAGCTTAACAAACCCAGTATTTTCAGGTGATTACACTACTGTAAATCACAGCCTACAGACAGCAATAGCACTAAGCTCTTGGGAGAGGTAATAACAACAACTAACAAACATTGTTTAAACTACTGTAGTAGTTTAGTACTGCCTGTGTAATTGCACATGGTTTATGACTTATGAAGTCACTTGTATAGACCATTGCTGTCTCTTGACACTGTAGTCTAAAATCAATAATCTCTCCACAAAAAGTAAAGAACTAGAGGACTAGACAGTAAGCTGGGGCTGGCTGTGCTTTCTGTTTACCAGCACGTTCTCCTCTGGACAAGAGCTCCCCTCAGGTATTGCACGCTGACTGCTGCGGCTCTGCTCCTTGACTCCAGCATTGCACCCCAGGAAACTGCATCTGGCTCAAGGACTGCCTGAAGCCTTCTCCAATGTCCCCAGTCTGGGATGTAAACACTACTCATCTCTCAAGTGCAGAACTCATTTACAAGTCAGAGCCCATGTGAACATTGTCCCTTTTCCCAGCAAGTCTTGAATCCAAGGCACAATTTATGGCAAAGGAGAAGACAGCTGCCTACCCGTGCATGGGAAGAAAGTGTTTCCTGCCTCGTCATATTGAAATAAATGGGGTGTGAGTGCATTCTGTGCTGCTGTGTGGAGCTGATAAATGTACAGCAATAAACCCTTGTGAGTAGAGAGGCAGGCCTGGTCTGCTTGGCTGATGCCTGGTGTGAGTTGGGCACTGAGCAAGAAAGGGTAATAGGGAGTTTTTGAATTTTTGCTGTGATCCCACTTATATCCTGAGGAACAGCAGCTTCTCTCGATTCTCTTCTCCCAGGAGGAAGAAATGTCTTTAAAAGGACACCATAAATACACGTACATTGCCTACATACTGTGTGTCTGGTCACTAGTTCCATGACTAATGGATAAAGACGATGCAAAGGGGACAGAATTAAGGATCTTTTAATAAATTGTCTGTTTTAATATCTTATTCTTGCAGCAGAGGCAGTGTGGGATCTGATAATAATCTTAATAAAGAAGAATCTCAGGAATTTCAGCAAGAGTTGGATATACACTAAGGTGGAAGGACTGGAAGTAGGACTGTAGAAGCAATTGCCCTGACAATATAAGGCTATGTTGAAGAGAAATCATTTATAAAACACTCTGTGGTGTGATCTGTAATCCTCTGAAGTAATACATATAGCATTATGGTGACCTTAATATTTGAAATAAGGAATATATATAGAGCTTAAATGACCACTTCAAACTGTGCCTTTCAAGAAGGTGTATATATGTCATAGCTGGTGATGTGAAGTCGATGGCTGACATCAGTCTCGTGCACAAGTGGCAGCAGCTAATAGGCACAAAACTTACTCTCCTCCAAATAAAGTGACTTGTGTTACTGAAACTGGTGGTAAAGCACAATCAACCAAACATTTCTGGCCTCTAACAACCAAGAATTAATTTGTTATGCTTCGTCTCTTCTACCAGGCTGTACAAAATCAGAGAGCGAAGAAATAAGTACCAGCAACTCCTTCCCAGTGTTATGTGAGCCCTTCCCTTGAGCTGTGTAAACTGAGAATTACTATCACCATTTTAGTGAGGTACAAGGTGTTCCGTGTCCATGGGTTTGGCTCATGCCTCCTGAACCCTTGGGAAACAGCACATTGACCTCCACTGTGAAACACAGCCCTGAATCACATGAAACAGCTTTCTCCACATGGCTATAATTTACCTAACAATGAATTGGAAGCCAAATTCTCTGTGGACCTTGAAATGTCCTTCTGAAGCATCACACTGGGACAGGGAGTGCAAATGCCATTCTGCCTGTACATTTCCTGCATACAATGCCACTAGGACACACAGACTTCTCCAGGGCCTTTAGGCAGTAATGTCACCCCAAGGTCTGTTTATATCTTTCATGAAAAGTAGGCATAAGCCAAAGGGATGATTTCTGGCAGAAGCAGTGGAATCTTTCTCTTCCACCTTTCACACACATGCCTTGCTCACTGCACTTCACAGATTCTTGATTAATCCTTCCAACTTTACAAGTCGGGATTGCACCCACTGCAAAACAGTTATACGTGACCCTGGAAGTTCAGACATGCCCCAGAGAATGGGAGAGCTTCTTTGAATCTGTTAGCTGAAAGAAAGAAGCTGAAGGATGAGAGGCCCAGGCTGGCTGAGTGCAGGGAAGCATCCTTACCCTGGGTGGTGGGGTAAGGAGAAGAGGAGCTGCAGCAGCTGCAGTACTTCAAACAAAGGCAGTAGCCTACAACAGCCTTTTTTGCAGATGCGGTCTGGAAGAGCTGCATCTGCTGCTGGGGGACAGACCTGGCACTGAGCTGCTCAATTCTGCTGAGGCTGACATGCCTCTGGGCATGCTCAAAGGCAGGAGCTTCAGATAGCTTGGTAACACCAAGTCATCCAGTCAGCAGCTGTGTGAGGATAGAGGAATGCAGGTTTGGGCATAGGCTGTCTAAACTCCAGCCCAGATTCTATTGGGGATCTGCAGCTCTCTGAAGATTTGGGAATGAGTCTTACCAATTCAGTGTATTTTGACTCAACACCTTTAACATCTGAACTGTGGTAGCAGGCCCCCAGCCAGGTAATAATTAGCATTGGCTCCATGATCCAGAAGGCATGAAAGACACTTTGATATTAGAAATCTGTAGATTTCAGTTCTTACAGAAACAATGGTGGACCTAAGACCTGATTGGCCTCAGAGTGAAAACCTCTCACACACTATTGGTGGCTATCAATAACACACTCTAGAGAACCATATCTATAAACAATGGTTACAGAAAGAGAGATAATAATTGTTTGAATTCTTTTCCTCTAAGTTTCCCACAACTTCTACACAGCTTCCCAGGATTTTTCTGGGAAAGTCTATGCCTGCTCTCTGTGGCCAGAGAGCTGCTGCCACATCTGAACAGCTCACACAGCACACAATTCTGGTCACCAGAAGGCGCGTGGTGTTGCTCCCAGCACTGGATCTGAAGCGGTGAAACATGATAATTAGAGAAACAAAGAAAATAATTGAGGTCAGACAGGGGTCCTCTTATCATTCTCCCAGAACTTCTCTGCCTCTGAGGCCACGTTCCCATTACCTTCATGATCTGTTCTGCACTACCCTCTACCTCCAGCTTTTGCCAACTTGACATGGGTAAGACATGGACAAGGTTAAAAATCCTGTCCTACGACATACAATTCTAAGGCGTTCTCAAAAGACAACCAGAATCCAGCACTAAGATGTGTCCTAAAAGAACTCCTTTGCATCTGTGTGTCGCTATAGGTGGTAAAGTTTTGGCAAGAGGAGGGCTGCAGGCATGGCAGCTGTTGGAAGGGGCTCGGGGGCTGTTAGGACTCCTAAGAATTACAGAATTGCAGTTCCCTGAACCCCTACAAATGAATGTTTGAAGTAACAGCTGGCTTTTTGGGTCATACAGAAAGAGAGGCTTTCTTTTGTCCTAAATAGCACATAGGAGTTTGATCAAGTACTAATTATATCTGAACCATGAAGTAATAATCTCCAAGGCATAATTAGTAACAGCGCCTTCCCTGGGCGATGTGATTCCCTCCATCTCTGACTTCCCCTCCCTGCTCCAACAAACCCAATAAGCAATCAACCAAAACCCTTCATAAACCACAACTCTGTGATGTTCATCTTAAGAACGAGGACTGAAAAATACAGGACTGATTTAATAAAAGGAAGGAGTTTATACAGTATGACTAGAATTCACCTGCAGATCTGCAGAAACTGCTTGCTGAAAAGAGAAAAGAACCACTAGAAGAAGAAAAATCCCAAGTGAAAAGCAAGAAGAAAAGCTGAAACCACAAGAGGAAAACTAATGGCCTATGTTGCCAAAAAAGACAGACTTCTACAGAGGATAAACAAAATGCCAGGGTGGGCCAAAGCTGGAAGCTTCACCTGAAAATAAAAAAATGGCTTGCCATGGGGCCAGCCAGCTGTCCTAATGCAGGACAAACATACTTTAGCAAGTGTATTTTTGCTGCCCAAGGCTTGCAGTTACCACTTGAGAAATTTAAAACATCTTAAGTAAATAAAGAAGAAGACACATGCACACACTGAAACCCTCCAGACTTCACTCAAGAAGGCACATGGACACTTATTCTGTTCTTTTATTATTCTTGTACTTATTCTGTTCTTTTCCTGCCAACTTGTCTAGATAGGGATATTTGTCACATCGTAACTATATCTACAAACCCCGAGTGTAAATGGATGTACAAATCCTGAGTGTAAATATATACATTGTAAAGACTTTGCCAGGAATTAATAGTGCATGAGCACTTCAGGCTTATCTCTAGGTAAGGACTTCCATGTGATTCTGCTAAAACTAATTCTCATCTAGACCAGCCCACGTCCGGAGCCGTGCAGCCCGCATGTACCAACCTCCAGCCTTGGCCTCAGGCTCCTGTAGGAAGTGGTGCTGGGGATGGCACAGTGATCATAGTCACAAGAGTGACAGGGTTTGCTGGGAGATTTATTTTTCTTTGCTCCTGCTTCATACACATCTCCATACAGAACCCCCCCACATAACATTTTTTATAGAACAACATGACTGGAAAAGCATCTACACGACATAGGGTTGCACCTTATAAATAATTTATTGTAGTTAAGCAAAAGCTAGGGGATAGACTTTGATTTTGTTTGCTAAAATATGATACCTGAAGTTGCTAATATGCCACTAAGAGCTATTCAAGAGACAGCCTATTACAAGAAATCTCACTAGGCCAGGACACTCAAGCAGTTTATGGCCATCTCAGTTATCTGGGGAAAGGTAAAACGGGTCTAATGTTCTTGAAGTTTTGTGGGGTTTTGAGAAATCCAGACATGTATTTTAATATTTGGAAAATCCTGAGATCAGCAAGACTATCGTCTGCAGGATTTAACCACAATTTGGACCTACCTCCTAGCAAGACTAGAAGTCTTAAAATTGCTGCAAAAAAACCCTACAACCAACAAAATACCCCACCAAATAACCCCAACCAAGCAAACTAAAAGACCCAAAACAAAACACAATCTTTCTTTTAAAAGTGCACACATAATAATGGGACTTGTGCTGTAAAACATTTATCTTTAAATGACAGAGTCGAATATCATAATTCATGCTCTCTTCATAACCAAGCTAACTGGATGTGTCACAGTGACTGATTTAAGTAACTTGCAGCTTTTCGCCCACTTGCCTGCAATGTGTGAGAGAGGTGAGAACATCTGAAAGGCTTTGCAAGACACATAGGCTCACAAAGCTCTCCTCCTGCCTTCTAGATGGTCCTGTCACCCAGCTACCATCACATCTACCTCTCATGGTGGGATAATTTTTAAACACAGCTTATGTGGTTCAACAAAGAGGTGCTTCATGTACACACCAGTGTTTTTTGCTGTTGGGCACAGTCTTCAAAGTTTAGCATTTCCTCTCTTGTTACTTGTCCTTCCACATTTGAAATTCCAGAAAAATGGGAACACAGGCCCAACTTTTTGCAATATTTGAGATTTTTAATTGAGTGGGACATTGAAACAGCTCCAGTGTCGTCAGCAGGGACTTCCAACTAAAAACATAATAACACAATGACTTCCCTTTCGACGTAAGAATCAATCATGTCAAGCACTCAGATTTACACAACCCTTCATATGTACTAATCTATACCACCATAACTGCTTTACACATTTCTAGTATTTACTTTGGCTTCCTACATCCTCTGTTAATCAAGTCTTATTTTTCCATGACACAGGCAGCTGTCTTGAACTTTTCTAGAACCTTGTTACGACACACTCTCCTTTGGAAATCAAATCATGGAGGCACAGCTAATGCAATAGCTACAGTGGAGTTACTGCTCATTAAAAAGTGTTAGTAGGTGGATTGTGCTGTGTGTTGCAGCAGTGCTGTGGCAGCAATACAGCACTGCTCCAAAATGAGAGAAAAACCTGAAAATGTTAAAGCCATTTATGGCACTTATCTCCAGCAAAGACACTAATTTCAGGTAATTGGAACAAAGAACACAGTGTACTTTACTCTTTTTTAATCTTTCTGCTTCTAGACTGGGCAAATTAACATTGTTTTCTTACCACAAACCTCTGGAGACATCATGGTTTAAGAATGTTTTTCTAAACTCTCATGCTAAAAAGCAATCAAGCTACTGAGCTTTGCAAGAAGGGGGTGGCATCTTGGTTCATAAATCCACCTTAAAATAAGTTTTCCTGCAGGGAGCCAGGCTGGGTGAACTGAGGAAAAACAGAAGTGCTGCAAAATCTTCTCCCCTCCATCCAGAGCCAGCGCAGCTCACTAAAGCCAGTATTTCACACACACCATACTGATGAGCTTAGATTAAAAGACATACACTCCTCTTCAGCGTGTCTTATCATTATCTAAACCACCATATGCTCACAAGAAAAGTAGGGAGGCATGTTGTCCCTCTCTCCTCCTTCCCCATACAGGGAGAATGCTTCTATCCCAGAATGCTGGCCTGCTGCCTGCTGTCCTAGCCCAGTCCCGGTACAGCAATGAGTGATGGAAGTTACCCAAAACTTCAGGGATGGGAACCCTACTACAGAAAAAATGTATGTGCATGGCTAAGAGAGAGAGAAACAGGGAAAGGGAAGAAACATGACTGTCATCCAATCTGCAACATATTTCTCTAGAGAAAAGCCATTTTTAAAATATATTAACCATTATATTTGACATGTAGTTTTTTTCTTTCATTCTTTTTTTTTTTTTCTTCATGGTGGCTAAGTTTTAGTGGCGCAAAGTTCGTTTCTGAGAAAGGAAGCAGAGGTTTGCTGCCTTGGCAGGAGTAGTGGAAGGGGGAAGAACCGAGAAAATACCCTTTCAACTTTTCCAGTAGGCTCACGCAGGACTGCCCGTCAATCCCACCCCAAGCCAAGCAGCTGCGGAGCCCAGGGGAAGATTCAGTGGTGTAACACGTCTATCGGAACGTCCCAGAACACACGGATGCTGGGCTTGGTATCTGCCAGACAGATAAGTTTCCGGGGAAAACCCGTCCCTTCCCCCGCTTCCGCGGGGCGCAGGACGGAGCTCTGTGCAGCGCCGAGCCCCGGAGCAGCGCCCGCAGCCCGGACGGGCACAGGAGCGCTCCCCGCGGCTCTGCCGCCCGCTTTCCGCACCCCGCGCTGGCGCACCGCGGCATTCCCCGCCGGCCCGGCACTCCAGGAAGATAGCTGTTTGCCTTGGACACGGGCACAGTGACACACACACGCACGCAGGTGGCTCCATCTCTTGCGACACAGGGTCAGGCTTGCTGCAAAGGCTCCTGCTTTCCGCAGTTGTTTCTCTAGGGATCAGGAAGCGGGGTGAAAAGCACACCCCTTGTTGGAATTGAATTCTCGTGAAGTTCACTCTGTGAGTGCAGCTCCCTGGCATTTCTTGATAAATCAGCCCAGGCCCCCAACAACATTTTCTAGCAGCAAAATTTCACTTCTCTACTACATTTGGGGAGCATTACAACCCAGACTTGGAAGCCGCTTTGCAGCTGACTTGCATTTCCACTGCAGGTTTGGCCAGAATCCCACTCCCTGCTGACTTCTATTGCAGGACATTTGGGTCTGGCACAGAGTACCTCTGCCCTCAAGTAGGAACTCCCTAACTGAAAGATATACTTGCTAAGACGTGGGGCACCTCTGGATGTGTGCAGTTTCTCACTTCTTGATTTTTGGTGTAACACCAATTTTAATGTGTTTGCTGCCATCTTTTACCTGGTGGTATTTTCCTTCCTTGGGAGAAAGTATCAATACTTTAAATGTACTTGAAGGAAAAACAGAAACAGAGCTCTCTCTCAGCAACAGGGGCTGTTTCTTTTCCTGGATGGGCTACACATGCTTCATTGCTGTTAGTAATTTTATTCTGAATAAAATTAAATTGAGACCCCTGCCTGCCAGGCCTGAGGCAAGCAATACATGGCTTGAATTGGCCAGCACATGTCTGACACTGCTCGTAATAATGATTCTTCTTTGCCAGCACTGTTTGATTAGGATGCAGGAGGGAGAAGCTCCAATTAATGATGGCAAATGCTGTATGAAAAGGCAAATTTCAGATAAGGAAACAAAGCACAGTTTTTCCAAGTGGGGACTGGGTGAAGTAAGGTTGCAGAGCTCGACCTCAGTTTGCTTCCCTCCTATTTCCGTCTGCAGGCTCTTTGGCCAACACGAGGGGTGATTCACAACTTGGAGCTTGTGTCCCCCTCACCCCCTGTCTCTTTTTCATCACTGGTCTGGCAGGGGAAAGACTTCCCATATGATCCTTGAGCCAAATCCTGCTGGAACTGCAGTTATCTCATGGTGGTTTCATCCCAAATATCTTAGCTGCTATGCTGCCTTCTGTAGTTAGGAACTGCTCACATTTTCTGTTTTCTTAATAGAATGCGTCTCTTGACAGGCACAGTGAATCTGAGACTGGGAGCAGGACTATGGCCTGAGGAACAAAAAGTCCAGTATTGCACAATTGATTTCATTTGTAATGCTCTCCTGGAGTTAAAGCAACTGCCAAGTACAGTAACTGAAGTATTCAGTAAGTGTAATTTCTTGTACTTGATACTTCTGACCACAAAAGGATAACATTTCTTACACTCTTTTCTGATAACCATGTGGTAAAGAAGTTCAATAAAATAATTTTTTGCCTACGGGTTGCTGAATGGCACCAACATCTCCAAGCATTTTTGTTCAGGATTCAAATATGCTGTGTGACTGGTCACTGGTGTTAAACAATATGGTTTCTATTCCCTACCCAGATTCTTATAGAGGCCAGGACTATCTGGAAAATATAAAAAGGCCCTGAAAGGAGGGAGAGAGTAAATTTTAGAGAATTCAGCAGTTTTCCCTCTTGCAAAAGAAAGTACCTCATATAAAGCTGGACATGTGCAGGTCAGGCTTGAAAATACCCACCTTCTTTCTGTGCTTGCAGATACACCTTCCAAGATGATGTTTTACTCCAGACATCTACTCCAAGTCCTTCCTTGTACATGTATACCTCAATATTTTTTATTGCAAAATGTGCAAACAGGTGAATTTACTGCTTTGAAATATAAATGCCAACTTGAAGGTTCACAGAGATGCTTACTTTCATATGGCACATACTTCAAACTGCTTTTACATATGTACTGGTTCTCTGAATGGGGTTGTCTGCTTTATATCATAGTGTGGCTGGCTAAGTACAGCACTTCAGGTGTGTAAGGGATCCAGGAGCCCAAGGGCCTTCTCGGTTGCTGGGAACTTCAGACCTTACCTAGCTCAAAGTTCTCTTCTCTCATTGACTTTTTGCTGCCACAAAGAACAACGATGAGCTGGAAGCAATTGAGGCCCTTTGATGTGTCCAAACAGAAGTCTCCAAACCGGTGAAAAAAGTCAAACAGGGGCAGACGGTTGTCTCCTGAGATTTCTGTTTTCTGTGTTTTTCTGCTAAAGAATGTGTGTTTAGTGCTTGAAGGAGAGGAGACACACCATATGCTTGTAGGCAGAGGACCTCTCTTTCTCCTCTACGACCCATCTCTTCATCCTGCTTTTGTGCAACCTGGTATTCAGGCTAAAAAGTTTTAAAACACGTCCTAAGATGTATCCCTTAGATAACAAGATTAACACCCAAATTCAAGCAATAGCAAAGTCAATGAACTAAACTGTCAGCCTGTCCCAAAAACCTTATCAAAACAAACTGTTTGCTGTCTGTGGCTGGAGGCAACTTTATATTTCATCTTGTAATGCAAGCTCTGTGACTTCTCCCTCTAAAGACTGCCTAGGATACTAAAACTCACAGCTTCCATTAGGGTATTATTTCTGAATCTACCAGTCAATTAACAAAGGCGAAACAAAACAAAGCAAAAAAAAAGCCTCCAAAAAACAAATGAAAAACCAAATAAACCCAAACAAAAACAAAATGACACCTATGTTTTGATTGTTAAAGCCTGTAGTCTGCATCTCTGACTGGTGAATATGTTGTTTATCAGCCTCAAAGCAGTAACTACTTTGCTTTCAAGCAATTTTATAGAATCATTAAGGTTGGAAAAGATCTCCAAGATCATAAAGTCCAACCTTTGACTGAACACCACATGCCCCCTAAACTATATCACAAAGTGTCACATCTCCTTGTTTACTGAATACCACCAGGGACTCCATCAATTCCCTGGGGAGCCTGTTCCAATACTTAGCCACTCTTCCAGTGAGGCAATTTTTTCCAACCGGACCATTGCGTGGTATAAAAAGATTTGCAAATTTCTGCAGTGTGTGTGCAAGCAACCAGCATTGTTGTATAGGACAGTTTTCAGTAGCTTCACAGAACAGAAAAGGAGCAGTTCATTTTGATAAAACCTCTAGAAACACAGTATTGTTTTTATTGGTCTTTAAATGGTAGCTGGCTCTGAGTGCTGACTATCTATAGTAACACTGCATCAAGCTCAGTGAATATGGATAAAGTTTAAAAGTCCATGTTTCATTTATTTAAACTTCCATAAGCATACTTAAAATATAAGCCACTCCTAGCTTTGTATTTTTTATCATGAAAACATATTTAGGCTTCAAATAAATATTTTCCTCAAAATACACAGGCTGCTGCAGAACCTCGGCTGTAAGGATTATACATACAAGCCCTCAAAAAGTGAGGCAAATAACAAATGAGAAATATGCAGTGCTGAGAGTCAAGTACTGAAAAATAACCTCAATAAACCTTGCTTTACATAACCAGCTGTTGGGAAAGCATATCATATGTTGAAAAGAGATTGAATAACAAAAGCTGAATCCTGTCTGCCTTTGCTGCTTATACAGGTAATCTTCTGGGGGGCTCAGACAACTTAAATACTGTGTTATATAAATGAAACTGGAAGTTTAAACACCCAACGTGGGTTTCACAACCTCTATAATATCCTAAATGCTTTCTCAGATAAATAATTTGATCAACCTAGAATATTATATCATAAAAAATTATATATTTCAAATGAAGATTTAGTTAAAAAACCAAACAAAATCTCTTCTGCATATCAGGTAACAGAATACATAAATTAAGCTCTTTGAAAATCATGAAAGAAGGCGAAACTAGTAAACATGCATGTTATCTGTGTTATAAATTCAGTGGCAGTACAACGTGCGGTATGAATGGAATCTATTATCAAAATGCATTTCCCAGGCACCAAAGCAGAAAATATGTTATCATTTGCTGGAACCAGTGTAAATAAATATCTTTCAAAGATTAAAACAATCTACAAGATGATTTTCCTGTGTCTAATAGGACTATGTGTTTAGCAATTTTTCTTTCTTCATATTGGTGTTTGAACTGGGTCACATACATTCCTCTTAAGGTGACAGTTTAGAACCTGTTTATAGACACTCATCCTGTCTACAACATCTTGCTTCAATTAAAATTTGATCTTGAAACAGACAGAAGGATGGAAATAGGGGGACACTGTTGTACCAGGTACTGATGATCTCTTAGAAGTTTTTTCTGTCCTCTGAATGGAAGGGAAGTCTTACAGGAAAACACCAGCACAGAAACTCTGCCCTGAAGACCTGCAAAGCTTCCCTCTGTAGCAGGAGGACAGTCCCAGATGCCTCCACCCCTTCCAGTGGCACTACATGCTACTCTGAGACTTTTTTGAAGTAAGTTTTTGCTCTGCAGGCCCTGTTGTTCACATGCCTTTTGTCTTTTTATGCAATGGTTTTTTGCTCCATTTCTCTGGGTTTTTGTGTGTGAGGCCATTGTCTACTTTAGAACAAGCTTTTGCATTTCAGACTTTTATTTATCAAAGGTCTTTGTAGATTTCTGTTTCAAATGTTTCAAATGCTTCTGGGACACAGGTAGGCTCTTCTGAGTGTCACTGATCTCAGGAATCCTAGCTAGTCTGGGATATTTCATCTACTCCTGCAACTCCAGTTCATGTCTCCCAGTGATGGTGAACTCAGCCTTCCCAGTAATACTGCCACTTCTCCTTTCCATGGGTCTCCTCCCTGATATGTTACCTCTGGCTGACTCCCAGGTCCCCTGGGTCACCCTTGAGGAGGACTGAGATCTCCACATTTCAGTCTGGCTGAGACTGACACGTGGACGTGAGCAGGGTCAGGGATGAGATAACATAGGAGGAGGAAAAATAGATAGAAACATCAAAAAGCCTAAAAAGATAATCTGTACATTTACAGCTATGGCACCCCCTTTGCAGGAGAAAACACCTTACTTCAGGTTGCATATGGTACAGTTCACACTTTAAAATAATTGTGCTCTTTTGAAAAAGGCAGGGAGATCTGCCTTGGGGCATCTGGAAACTCCCTCTGATCAAACTCCATTTCCACACAAGCAGACAGTACTTTAATATCTAGTGACCCTCTGCCCTCTCAAGTGAGGCTGAAATCAGCCAGCTGGTTCAAAACCTGCTGGAGAAATGGTGGAGAAAACTTGCACAGTACAAACGTAAAATAAAACCCTCAACACTGCTGCTGTCAGTGCCTTCACCAAGCATTGGCAATGGGGAACAAGGGGATTTGGGAGCACTGTCCTGAGCTGCCAAGCACAAGCCTGGTCTCCAAACCACAGCTTGCAGCTCATGACAACAGGCACTCAGAGCTGTAAAAACACATAATACACATTTCATACCAGGTCTGAAGAATGGAGAGACATTTAAGCATCTCTACTGTCACTCATGGGACTCCTGCTGCCCCAGGTCCCACACCTCTCCTTGCCTTGTACTGCCCTCCAAGGTCACAGCAGCCCCCAGCTGACCTCACAGCTCCTGCATCCCACAGGTATGGGGTCTCAGCATCCCAAGCCTCCTTGGCAATTGCACCCATCCCATGCTGACCCAAGTGCTCTTGTCTCCTCCTTCTGTTTCTTACATTACCCCAGACTGCGGTATTCCCTCCTGCATGCACACACACACACACACCACACACACTCTCACATTTCCTTCCTCCATTTTTCTGTCTCTGAAGTTAGACAATTTTAATGTTTTTATGTTAATTGCTTTTGAATAACAGCCTTTCTGGAAAACAAAAGGTTTCCCAGAGTACTGGTTTCTTTGGAAATGTTCCCATGGCCAACTACAAGCTGAAATAATAACAGTAATAGGAAAATTTCCACATAAGTATATAAGACTTTTTTTCAACAACTGGTGAAAAAAGTTGTGGAGTTCTTTTTTGTTGTTTGGGATTTGGGATTGGTTTGTTTTTTGACATTTTCAAGCAAGTTTTCCCCTCCAGCCTCCCAATTCCCCCTTCCTGCCAGGACAAGGGCACACACCAGAGTCTTGTTGCAATTTGCTTCAAGAGAGGGAGAGGCAGCTTCCTTGTTTACCGAGAGCAACCTCAGTGTGTATGAGCAACGAGCTGTGTGGAGAGGCTGCCTGCCCTGGCTGCCATTCCTCTCTTGTTAAAGACCACAGGAAATGATGGACATTTCTAACTGGAAAAATTTGCATGCAAGCTTGGGCTAACCACAAGAAAATAAAGCACACGGCAAGAATCACAAGGTTTATGGCAGAAGAGGAAAAGCTGACAACTTTTGATTCATGTGCTGTTAAAGGTTATGATGCTGCCATCTAACATTATGGAAATAAAGCCACTGTTTTGAACACTAAGCAGGTAGCTGCTTCAGCAAAAAAATGCAAGGTTTGCTGTTTTTCATGTATTTGTATGTGAGTTGGTGGTGGAGTTGGGCTGGTCTCAAAGAGACAGTGACACAGGTTTGGAGAGGGCCAGCTCGTATGCAGAGCACTACAAGCCCTCGCTTGCTTTCCTGGAGCCAAACCATCTGGAGCACAAGCCTGCTAAGGTCTGCCTTGGTCTGGCTTCCACCTCCCTGAACTTCTGGAGTCTTAATGTCCCCTTCCACCTTTATAAAGTGAGGGTCCAACAGGCAGGGGCACAGAGCCAGCAGTCCCATTACAGTCAATGTGAGTGGGTGAAAGATGAACAACCGCATGGATGTAATCCTACCTTTTTGCCTTTTGCTCTGATAGCCACAAACTTGAAGAATTTCCTTTCAGTTGGCTCTTCTCAGCTTGTCCTGTCTTTCTGTTATGCTCTACTTCCACAGGCTTCTTAAAAATATAAAAAAAAAGAAAAATAATTTAAAAGGTGTTGTAAGGAAGGCATACATTACACACCATCTCATTTCCATGTAGGATTTTTCTTACAGCATGCACATGTTTATTAACTACTAAAATATCACAAAGAGTACAACCATCTCATATGTTGTGTTGGCAGAAAGAGAGGAAAAGCATTTCAAATCTTAGCTTCCACCAGTGACTGGCACAGTTAGGGGCTTGGCAAGGAAAGAAACTACTGAACAACCTTCTGCCAGTGCAGAGATTTCCCCTGAGCTGGCACTGGCATGGCTGTTCTGGGGGTTGTCTACACATGGGGCTGCCAGGAAAGAGGAGAGAAATCATAGAAGGAAAGGACCCTTAAGATGATCTAGTTCCATCCCCCTGCCATGGGCAGAGACACCTTCCACTGGAAGGTTCAGAGGGAAGAAGGTTTTGCTCATCACCTTCATACCAGTGATCCCATGCATGCACAGGGTGGAGGAAGATAAAGCAGAGAAGCACAGTGGTACTTGGTGCTTTACAAATCTCTACCTTCTGACAGGGCTTCAGGAAGGTTTCCCAGCACACTGCCACATATGGGTACTGGAAAGAAAGTTTCTGTGTCCTCCACCAAATTCTTCTCATGACCAATTCTCTTAAATCACAGAGGGCATTAAAATGAATGAAGAAAGGAGCCCAAAGGGGAAAAAAGAACAGCAATACTTGCAAGATGAAAGAGAGAGAGTACACTGGCAACAACAGCTGTTACCAAATAAGCCCAAAAGGCTGCAGCTGCTCATTTTTCTCTCGGTTTAAAGCAACAGCTTGCATGAATGCTGCTGGAGCTTTGTAGGAGGCCAAAGAGTCAGGCAGGGATCATTAGCTATTTTCAGTGTGGAATATCAGCACAAGCACAAAAACCAGAGGATATCATTAAATAGTTTGGGTTGGAAAGGACTTTAAGTATCATCTAGTTCCAACTCCCTAACCATGGGCAGAAACACCTTCCAGTAGATCAGGTTGTTCAGGGCTTTATCAGCCTGGCCTTGAACACTTCCAAAGATGGGGCATTTGCAGCTTCTCTGGGCAACCTGTTCCAGTGCCTTGCCTTATAGTGTTTTTACTCCTTTCCTTGTCTCATAGTGTTTTTACTCCTTTACAGAAAAGTATTTTCTGTGTTCAGTGATACCCTTGGTCTGCCTGCTAAGTAAAATTTCCATGAGGTTTGTGAAGCTAACTATCTTAAGTCTGTCTACAGTGAAAATGCAGCAGACTTCCCTGCGAGTCAGGTGAAAATATGGTTTCTAAAATGAGGATCCATACGAGCAGCATTTTAAGACTAAGCCTTTGTTAGAGAGGAGTTTCCATTTCCTTAGACATCTAGTGTTTGCACCACACGAAAAAAGAGACAAACAGCTTGCCGTGAGGCCGCAATGCTTGCTTGACACCCACTGCCTGTGCGTGCATCCAGACTTGAGTGCTGACAGAATGGTAAGACAGAGGAGGATCACCTGTGTCTTACCAGCACCTGCTGCTGGGAATTGTGTTAGAACAGCATCCATAAAGCCTTCAGTAAAAAATTCCTCTCCCATAACTACTGACCTGTGTGTCTCTGCTTATTCTGGTACAAACTGGGTGTGGAGAGACAGACAGAGATGCTGCAGACCCTGGTACTGATTTTACAGCAGACTATTTACCAGACATCAGGGTCTGTATTCCCAAAGGTACTCAGGCATCTTGTACACACCACAGCCACAGGGGTCAGCTTCCCAGCTGCTACATGTCCCTATTCCTGTAGTGGCTTTCTCCTTTCAGATCCCAAAAACCAGGGAGTGGATATCAATGTATATCTTACATTTTATGTCTCTGAGTATCATTTACAGTAAAGGTAGATCCTCAAGGTATGAAACAGGTAGGTGAAAGTTGGAGGGAAGAGTCAACTGAAATTACAAATATTTGGGAGCCTGAGATTATGAGCATACAGCTGCTGAGTAAAAAAGCTTTATGCATTCAGAGATGGAAAAAATAAACGGAAAAGTCAATACACTGTCCCTCTGTGCTGCACATACCCAGATAAAAATAATTAAAATGCATCTCTCTCCCTCCTGTGCAAATTTAACAAAGCATAAATGGACTGTGCTCTTCTACTACTCTGGAGGCATGGGAGAGGGATGAAGTAGTGTCAGACACCAAAATGGGTGAAGTAGCCACTTCAGCTCTGCAAGCTAGCACAAAGCAGTGTGAGACAACCACCAGCCATGTGTAAGCACCAGGCTGAGTTAAATTCCAGCATGCAGAGAGCAAAGAGGGACAGGCTGCTGCTGCTGCAGATGGATCTGCACAACAGAGATGCACACTCACTGCAAGGCAGGGAAATGCTTGTTGGGCCTGGGGATGTGGAGAGATCGAGAGCAGAGAGGGACTTCAGCATAATGATCTTCATCATTGTAGGATTTTGCCCTTAATCTCCCCCACTTGCCAAGAGAAGCTACAACCAACTCAAGTTATTTAAGTAGGGGCTGTCTACGTGCTGTCAGCACTGTTTGAAGTTCTTGCTATTGAGGGATAAGCAGCTTTTATGCAGAAAAACCTGGCACTTCAAAACTTTTAAAAATTCAGAACATCACACAAGGAAGTCTTTAAAAGCTGCCACTGATAGAGATTTTGTGTAAAGAACAACTGCTTTTCCCTCAAACAGCAGGGAGGTAAAGAAATGGCACTCTCCTCTCCTAGCATGCTGAAAGCAGCTGTGGGCTAAACCTTTCAGTTTAAAGCAGAAACTGAATGTGAATGCAAAAATCAAAAAATGTGTTGGATGGCATGCATATAAAATAAGGTTGTCAATAATTTCTACTAATTATCATTGTATATGGAAAGTAATGAGTGCTCAGCCATATGAGACTGAGTTGATGAATTGTCTAAATTTTGGATATCCACACAACAGTGTGTTATTAACTATGGGTTACAGGCAGCTTGAAGAGTGCCACAGTACAGATAACCCTGACCAGCTCTCCTGCACACTCTCAAACATGTGGAGAGTAAGCAGTGTCTGCTCTCTGCCCTTACCTTACTAGAAATCAGTCCTTTATTAGTCTGGGGAAAGCCCAAATCTTTTCATGGACACACGTGAATCATGTTCCACCTGTGTGCTATATATCTATTCTGCTGTTTAATTTACTGCACTTTCACTTAGTATCAGCACTATTCACATATTGCAAACAGGAAAACTGAGTCAGGAAGTTTGGGAACTTCTTTTATGTCACGGATTAAAAAAATACTTAAAACAGCACATCAGTTCCTGTATTGAACAATAGACTAATAAATTCTAGTATTGCATATGCTATATAGTAAAATTTAACAATCCCTTATTCTTTAGATTAAGTGTCTCCTCACACAAAGTACACCCTGAAGCACTCAGCAACAATATTTTTATCATCTATCCAGGTTCTTATATGGCTCCCATCACTGCTGCACCTGCTTTTATGGTAGCTGTGAAATACAGAGCCATAGAATCTATTATGGAATCAGAACCAGGAAACATTGTTTGTCCAACTACTATATAAGCCAACAAAGGAACTAAACTAGAATTCCAATGAGCTCTGAGCTCTTTTCATGATGCTGGATCAGTTGACTTTTACTTCATTGATCACAAATTGCTATTGTTAAGATTAGGTATAAGAATCATCTGGAAGAAAGTTACTATTTCATGAGACTTCATTTTGCAGAGAAGGAGGGAAGAGCGTGATTCCCATTTCTTCTCTTACAAACCCCTCAAAACAGAGAATATTTGTCTTGTTGTCAACCATCAATTGGTATGAGTCATGCCTAACTTTTCTTCTGAAAAAAAACAGGGAAGGAGAAATGAGAAATGCACACAAGAAAGTAAGTGCACGTACATCCCATCTGTTATGACCTGCCTCTCAGAACAAAATGGTATCTCCTCAGGGAAGGACCACTTCATTTTGCTCCCACAGTCATTAACATCTTCAGAAAGTAAATACAAGAGACAGCATTGGACATTGTTTTGTACTCTGCAGGGATATGATTGATGGTACAAGACTGTGGAAGAATCAAGACTGTGAGAAGATAATGCTTTCATATGCCCCTTTCTCTTGTGAACGTGGTGCACTTGGGTAATGAACATGCTCAGGTATTCTAATCTCAGATAAAACCAGGGGTTTTACTTCTGAGGAATCATTCACGTGAACAGGATGAAGCAGCCGTTGTGTGGGGCTGAGATGCAGCTCTGCCTGCAGCTGCAGCACAGCAGACTTGCTGCAGAGACTGGAACTGCACAGGGATTGTGTGGAAAGTACCCTCAGAGCTGAGAACAAAGTGGGTGAGAGGTAAAGTGGGGTGGTGGTGTCCCTTTGGCAATAGGCAGGTGTAGGGAGCAGTATGTGCCAGAGGGAAGGGAGGTTGGGAGCAAAATGGCCATGATATACAATCAGCCATGATATACAGTCAGCCTGGGAACACTGCTTACCTAGAGAAGATCAGCTGCCATGCATATGCATTAAGACTTCCCCTAGGAAAGGTTCCCCAGGAACCCCAATAACAGACAGGCTGCAGCAGTCAACCATCTGACCAGCAGGTCAATGGAAACACAGGAAGTTCTTCTCCCAGATTCACCTCAGTCATGGTCAACATCACTTTGCCAAGGATCAGTCTCGGCTTTCATGAGTGTCTCAGACAAACTCTTATTCTGCACAGCACAGGAAGTCTAGGCAGCAAGACAGAGAAAGAGCCACCCACCAGAGCAAACGTGAGGTCTGGGCCAGGAGGTGCTTAGCAGGAAACTTCATGACAGGTCAGAAAACATGCAGAAGCAAACATAGGGCTTGAGAGAGAAACAGTGTTTGTGCTGTAAGTGCTGGATTTAGGTCTGTGTTTCAGACAAGACACCTCTCATATGCTGTAGTGAGCTCTAGGGCGACCAGCCTGTACATGAAATCTGTCTTGCTTGATTAAAATAGAGGCCAGAATTTTCTTAGTTCACCCACTAAAATGTCAAGGAGCAAGTGGAAAAGAAGATGTTCCTTCATATGAAAGATATCTCTCTGACAGTGTCACTTCACAAAGATGTCAAAATGAGACAGGGAAAACACCTGCAGTGGTGTCTGTTCTCTGCTTCTGAGACAAGGGAGAGAGATGGAGAGAGGGCTGACAGATGCCATTTTGAAAGCAGCTTTTCTGTGTCTGAGTTACCAGGCCACCCATGGGTGTAGGTGATGCCCATGCTGACAGACATTGCTGAAGGGTGAAGCCAGGGAAGGAGGCACAGGTTCTGCAGCACCCAGGATCACCCAGAATAAGCACTCAGGGTGGGAGAGCATAGCAGAAGTCCAGACCCACTGTGGCTGTCAGAGTTCCCTGTCTAGGGAATTAGGTCCCACTGTGCTCCAGGGCTGTGGAGGGTTACACCTAGAAACAGCCCTGCACAGGCAGGGGGGCAAGCCACAGTTTACATAAGCCTCAAAAATTAACACTTGCTATTCCTTAGCTTGTTTTTGAGGCCTTAGTGTGGCACCCTAAATGGCTGGAGAGGTGACTTCCTCTAAGGCCCTGGCGCTCACCCTGTTCTGACATGGCAGCTTCTGGGGAGGGAGAAGCTGGGGAATTCCATCTCCACTACAAGGTGGAGAGGAAGAAGCACATGGGGGTGAGGGTCACAGGACTTCAGGGACTCTGATACTTGTATGGTTTGGGTCATTGGTTCTAGAGAAGAGCCTGTTTCATAAGCAGTGACATGACCTCCCTCCTGCCCTTCACTGGCTCTGGTCACTCTCTCAGCCACCCCAGCTGGGAACAGTCCTTTTCTGACCTCAAGTGTCAGCCTATGTGACAGAGAGGACATCAAGTGATAGAAGTTTCTGCTTCTTCCAGAGCTTGGCTCAGAAAGAAAAAAAAATTAGAATCCCTGTGTCTCTCTTCTGTCCTCTGATGCTGGCACCTCTCCTCCCTGGAGAATTCAGGGAGGGAAAAAAAAAGATCAAAATAGTCTGGCTAAGCCTGTGTGTCTTTTTACCGCAAACACCTTCTGTTCTGGCCTATGCAGTTGCTTTCACAGCTGGAAAGGGAATATTTTTTTACCTTAAATAAAAAGAAAAAAATGGCTGGACTGTTTTCAGTGTGCTCTAGGGAGCTTCAGGAAGCCACACAAAACTAAAATGCTCTCCATCACACCTCTGGCACCTCTCCACAGCTCCCTGGATGTCACTGTGAATTAAGTTATGTTGGCTACACTTACAATTTTTTGCAGGACATAACTCATCAAAGGTAAACACATGGAAAACCTCTGGCTTTGGTAGTAATTACCGGAGACATCTTGATGGTGAAACCACATGTTCTTCTCTCAGGCCTGGCCTGAGGCATTCTGCCTTAGTGTGCCTGCACCATGCTCCAAATTTTGAGGTGAGCCTCAAAAGACATTTTCTACTGCCTGCCTCAAAGGCTGGACGAGAAGTTCTAAGGGGAAGTTGAAACCTGTTACAGCTGAGATTCTGCTTTCAGCACAGATGTCAGGTTCAGAGCCCTACAACGACATAGGCAGAAGGGAACAGAGAGCATGTGCCCACTCTCTATAAAACATTCCTCCGCTATCAAGCATTTCCTGTGATGTTCTCCTTCCAGAACAGCCAATCCCTCCAGTAAGCTGGGTGACCAGTGTGGTCCTTCCAGCCAGTTTCTCCTCATTGGCTCTTTCCATGAAAAGCCCAGCTCCTTTGTCTGCCTTCCTTCAGAGGCACCGTGCAATGTCCAGAGAAGTTCTTTGGTTTTGTTGTCTTTCCTTGCTGGCACCCCCACATGGCAGTGACTCGGATGTAAGCCATCCCAGCCCCAGGATCAGCCCACATGGGAGCACAGACAAGACTCTTTTGCAAGGACTAAGCACTACAGCCAAGGACTCTGAAGAATTCAAGTGGCTTATTGCTGAGGAAAGACGAGACAGGGAGAGATGTGGCCATGGAAGCTCTCTTTCCATGTGGATATTCAAATAAAGAAAGTTTCCTTCCTCATGCAGATGAGTGGACAGGGTGGTTAACATGGACTTCATTTAGACAGGTCTGGGGGACTGAGAAGTTTACATTTTCTCCCTCTTTTCATTACATTATTTTGAAGAGACAAGTGTTTAATATACTGGGACCGACCCTGGCCTTATACCAGTACAACTTGGACTTCACTGATGTGTATTTCTATTTATACTGGAAGAAGAAAAAACAGAATCACTTTCTACTTGTAGCAGCACTACAAAGATGAGAAGAAAAAGGACTATGAGTTGCTTTAAGACTGAGTTGTCATAGCAGCATAATTACATTTGAGTCTACTTTGTACAAAAACAGACTGCCAGAACCTCATTTTGGAGGGAGAATTGCTGTCAGGAGAAAAGGGGAGGGCTGTGCTGTTCCGACTAAATTGTGTTAGACAGCAAACAGCAAACTGGATCTGCATCTCCCTACAAATGAACCTCCTTGTATGAAACCTAGCAGGCCATTTTCATCTATTGTGAATTCAGAAAGAGATCACATGAAACATTTCTTCATGGAGTTTGAGGGAAGTATATCAAATTTTAAACTACAGAGCATAACAATCCATTAATTATAGATGCAAGCAGTGCTTTCCAGAGGTTACATTGTCACTGAATTAAAATTTAAACAATGATGAATTGGTGAGATAAGTAACTGTTGAATAAATAATTTCAGTAATCATGTAAATGATGGCTTCCCTAACAATCAGCTTACAATCCCTTTTTTAGATGCTCTGATTGTGTAAAAAACCCCAAACAGAATATCCAGAAAAAGACAAATAAAACTAAAATGCACCCTAATTGCTTATTCTCTGGTATGCATCTAGGCTGCTCAGTGCAGGTTTTCATGGCATACCTCAAAGCAAGATTTCTCATGGATGCCAGCTCTGGCAATTTTGTACCCTTCTTTGCATCTTGGCAAAGTACCCTAAGGAGAGACATTTTCCCACTGTAACATGGCCATGTTCACACCACATGCCCAGTGTTTCTTGGAGGTCACGAGACTGGCTTTACTGCACACACCTCCAATGAGCATCTCAAAACCCTCTGGCAGTGGCTGCTGGGGTGGAGGTGGCAGGCAGCCTGTCCCCTTTTCTTCTGAGAGCCTCCTGCACTGGTAACCCTGAGTCAAAAGAGCAGGACAATGGATACTTGGTGCTCTCAGGGCAATGCCTTTCAACTACTTTAAAATCACAGAGTCACAGAATGAGAATCATAGAATGGTAGGAAGGAACCTTAAAGATCAACTAGTTCCAACCCCTCTGCCAAGGGTAGGGATTCTACCCACTAGACCAGGTTGCTCAAAGTCCCATCCAACTTGGCCTTGACCACTTTCAGGGATGGTGCATTGACAGCTTCTCTAGGAAACCTGTTCCAGTGTCTAAGCATGCTAACAGTAAAGAATTTCTTCCTAATATCCAATCTAAACCAAATCTCTTTCAGTTTGAAGCCATTCCCCCTTGTCCTAACACTGCATGACCTCGCTAAAAATTCCTCTCCATCTCTCTTTATACTCCCTCTAGTACTGGAAGATGCTATAGTTCTCGACAGAACCTTTTCTCCAGCCTGAACAACCCCAGCTCTCTCAGCCTGTCTGCATAGGAGAGGAGTTCCCCCACGATGATCATCATCTTGGCCCTCCTCTGGACTCATTCAGAGTTTGTTTTGTATGAATAATTTGAAAATTGCCTTTTTTATAAAGAAACAGATAATAAGCAATATAAAACAAAAAATGAAACATGCTCCAGATGGCACAAGATTATTAACCAGAAATAAGCAGACACACAATTTCTGCAACAACCTATAGAAGAAAGCAAAACTATACAGACAAAGTCTGAAGTTGAAGGTCAGAGAACTAAAAGAAGGGAGGCTATGTCAGCAGCAAAGCAGAAAGAATATATTTGCTAGCAAAGAAAATTATTATAGCTAACCAAAACTTTCATCCAGAGTAAAATAAAATTCCTCAGCAACCATTTTTTTTTTCTCTCATTTGACACCATTATTTCTTTTTCAGAACATAAAGACTTTTTTTTTGGTTGATGGTTTGTATAACCTTTCTGCTTTGCTTGTGAGGAAAATCTTTATTGTGAAAAAAGGTATAATTGATGTGGTGTCTGAAAACAGCACCTATCATATGCTGAAATAGTATTTCTGAATCATAAGCAGCTTCATTCATCTCCAGAAGACATTTGTGCTGAAGCTTCACTGTGACCATGTAAGTGTCAACATCATTAAAAATTTTGCAGCCACTTAAAGTTTA